>CAOLHI010005320.1:0-74378 GCA_948474755.1 Ctenosaura bakeri
CCAGACTCGCAAACAATGCCTCTGCCAGTGGAAAGCTCCCCTCAGGCCCGCTTCCTGAGGCTGAGTTGGGGTTTTCGCTTGTCTTTTCTCAGCCAAAGACTTCAGGATTGGTACAGTATTACCCAAACCCCTATGTCTCTGTCTTTCTTAATTCTCACTTATTTCTAATTTCTATAGCCTCTTGTATGATTGTGTGGGTGAGTGCAGCAGAGTAACTGTATGGATTTTAGCATCTATTTCAATGAAATACTTAAATTTGAACAGTTAGCCTGATTCTCTGTGATCCAACTCCATAAAGCTGGGCTCAAGATCCTTAATTATCCTGCCCTCTTTGCATTGCTACAGCAGGGTTCATAGCTAATTTTCCCCACAAGTGATAATTTTGACAGGCGTTGGGAATTCCCGAAGGGACCCACAGCAAGCAGGGTAACACCTGCTTTAAGGCTTCATGCTTTATGAGATGAAATGAGTCTGGGAAGTTTAGTGCAGTCCCAGAGGAATAAATGGTTTCAGTTGAGTTTCAGGTCTCGCGAGAGCAAGTTGTTCATTTGGAACAGTCCCTGGTGCTATAACATCCATGTTTGCCATCTTGTGTCTGTGGTTCAATGATACCATTGACTGTGACACTCATTGGCTATGGTCCAGATTCCAAAAGGAATGTGAGAAATGCCACCTCTGAGGGTTTACCTCAGATGAAAGTCCTCTTACAAAAATTATTTCCACATGCTTTTAAAAGATGGTTAATCAATGGTTACAGATTGTTAGAGAGGCTAGCCAGTCAATACATTACTTGCTGTCATAGTTGAAAACCATCTTTAACATTTTCTATTGACATACCCATAATAATAACCATCTATAACATGCCACCCAATCACTTGCTACCTCAAGTAATCATCTTTAATATTCCATAACCCCTGAATATACTGCATTACTAATTTTAGCCTGCTAAAATATTTCTGACACCCTCTCGATGCATACTGAGATTTTCATTATGTCTTTAAAATGGTGGCAAGGACAGGGGAGTTGAAAGAAAGAGAACCATTCCATGGATTGATTTGGGTCTGGTTTTCATCTTTGGGAATGAAACAATCATGAAGCTACGGCAGCAAATTAAAGAATACACACTATATATTCTGTGTTGACCCTCTATAGGCTGATTCACACATGCAAATACATAAGTTCATCCCTCACCATGAGACTGTGCACCATTACTCAGCCAAAGGTGTGAACTCTCCATTGAAAGTACTGTTTTGAGCCAACATCAAAAGAAAAAGTTCATCTGTAGCAACAATCTGTAAAGTGTGACCTGCAGATTGCTTCATTATCACTGAATAAATGATAAACATACACACATGAGGCATGACTCATGCTATCTTTTACCATGCATGGGTTTATGATTGGTGTGCCCACTGTAAAATGGATGTTTGATTACTTCTGCATATATGTGGATCATGACTTAACAGATCACTAGACAACTTATTTTTTCAGATATTTTATGCTGCATTGGAACTATCACTCTGATTGAACTGCAAAACAGTTGGCACACTGGATTCAAAAGTCACTATGAGTGCATACTGTCTCATGAACTGGTCCTTGGCTCTTTTTACACAGGTTAAGTGGCACTGGGAGGAAGTGTGCACCTCGTAACTTCCCACCTGTTCCCATGGTCAATGTGGTGGTTGTTCCAGTATTCATGTTCTGGGGGGGAGGGAGGGGGAGCTGTGTCCATGTACCATTGTGTTTCAGGCAGCTGAAGAACTGCTTATGTATGGGTGGTAAAACTGCAGGTAAGACCAGGAATTAAGATGAGGTGAAGCCCCAAAGGATTTTGGCTTTAGATTCAAAGCCTATCTGGTCATATCAAGCAGTGGTGAGAAGCTGAACAAGGATGTGACAGAATGAGCAGCCAGCTGGAGGCTTCTCATTTCACCTGATACCTGAGAAAGTACCATGTATGAATCCATTGTAATGTGTCACTGAAGCAAAGCAAAGAGCAGCCAATAGCTCTTTCCTTAAGCAAGCAATCATGGTGATGCAGATATTAGCCACACTCTTGACTTGACACTTCTGGCATCTTAACCTTCTACATCTTGGTTGAAGTTTAAGACACAGAAGGCTCTTCAAGTACAATAACCTCTGTGCTCTCTGCAGTGCCAAAAATCCACTCCTAAAACTCTCAGAACTATATCTAGCAGTGCTAAGAAGCTTAGTCTGGCTTTCCATGCTGTCCCAAGAAGCTTAGACTGGGATCTGCATTAGCCCATCAGCAATTTTTTTGTTCTGTTACTACCATCATGGTGCTTTTAAGGAGGCTGAGGGACTCCTCCACTGTCTCCTTTGGGTATCCTTCAGCTATCCAGCATGCCAGCTCTCCCAGAATAAAACAAAATTTTGAATGATGTATGCATATTTTGTACAGCACATGCTGCTCTCACACCTCCCCATTATTCAATCATATATGTTCATCATATCTTCCTGGGAGTGAAGTGATGGAGCCACCAAGGGTCTTTTTAGTTATCTCTCCCTCTTACTTTTGCACAGGCACACACCCTGCAAGACAAAAGTGTAACTTATTTCTTTAGAAATGCAACCCTAACCAATGTTACTTGAAAGAAAGTGCCACTTAACTCAATGTGATTTACTCCCAAAGCACTGTAGCTTGAACACAGTATTGTTAAACATATCGGTGATTACTTCTGAGTAAAATACAGGATTGGACTGCATTTGTATTCTTTAGTCAGACAATATGGAATGGGAGGTTTGAATCTACAAAGATTCAAAAGGAATCTACAAAAGGAATGTCTACTTTTTTTCAGCACTGCAAGCTTATTTTCAGCGAGGGTCAACTTGCTTTCCACTTTGTAAACCAGTTTGATATTAGCTCTAAACTGGAATCAAGTACATCCATTAATAAGCCTCTATAGGCCTATCATACAACCATGATCACTCTCATATGATGAGAAAAAACAAAATTAAGCACTATTGTTTTATGCCTACTTATCAGTAACACAGAAGAAAACATGAATTTAAGTGCACAATTACATGGTTCCTATTTATAGGGCAGGCTAGACTTCCCAAACATTAGTTGTTATCTTGAAATCTGTTAATGTCCTACTGTTTGACTGATTTTAAAAATCTATAGGTCACTTTTGCAAGTGCTAGAAGATGCTAAGATTCAAAACATTTCAATAGTAAAAACACAACTACTAAGTCTGAAATCCACCATGCAAACAGAAGTTGGCACAGTGAGACCCAGGGCTAAATGTAGCCCACAGAGCTATTTTTCTGACCCTGTTCCCCCACACTGCCCCATTTTTTATTTTTGAAAAAAAAAGTGAACTGTGGCTCCTGGAAACCTCTCATAAGCACTGAGATTCCTCAGGACAGAAGATTGGCTCCAGGACCTATTCACCCTACACTATACCAACAGCAAGACAGAATAGTCCAACAGCAAATATCAATTAGAACAGAAACTTTTCATCATAGTGTATTGGGGAGGCAGCGGCTGGAAATGTTAATTTTCTGGATTGCAGTTCCCAACGGCCACAATGGCTGGTGAACTGTATAAGGAGAGATTAAAAAAAAGTAACTGTCAATTTGGGATGTTGCCAGGAGAAGGAGATAAAAGGAGGTGTTAAATATGCCAGCATGGCAGACCTGATCCAGCTCCTCTAACAGGTGCTTTTCTAAAACAAGAGACACAACAAGCTCTTCTAAAAACATCAGTTAAAAGCAATAGAACATGCAGCTTGGCCCATGGTCTACTTTGGAAGATTGTTCTTGGAACAAGTGGAGGGAGCACCTCACCTCCAAAATATCAGAGAAGGATGCTGCCTGCTCCCCCGACATGCAGCCTATGGGCTACCTTCTTTCCACATATCATTCCATAGTTATGGAGCAAGCACAATGAAGCCCCTGCTTCTTTTCAGAAATGATGGCTTGTCTTTTACTCCTTCATTTGCCCCAAGAAGCACTATGCTGTATCAAGAATCACTGCACTGGTTCCCTGCAATGTGACTTTCACAAGTACACAGATTCTCTGCCAATGTGATCCAAGTCCTGTTTATGTGCACAGTCAGCTGACAGATGCTTGTTAGTGGGCTGTCCAAGGGAAAAGGAGGCTACTTGTTAGGGAGCAGCTGCTTCCCAGTTCTTCTTGCCAGATGCTTATCAAGCAGCACCTGGAAAGAATTTAATCATTTGGTGTCACTTTAAAATATAGCAGGAGCCTAATGCTTTCTGAATTTGAAATTTTAATTTATCAGGTTTATGCATGATAATTGCTTAGGAAAGATCTACTTCAAGTGGTTCTTCCAATGTTTGACTCAGCATAAATATATATCTAAAAATAAAATAATTACCACTGTTTGGATATGATAAAAATGTAGAGCCCCCTAACTACTTTGGTATGGGGAGCAATTATTTAGACACAATCAAGGATACAGAATTAAAAAAAAAGTGGAGCCCCCCCCAGCAAATTCACTACTTTTAAAAAAGAAGGGTAATACTTTTATTTGAACCAATTAAAATGTCTGCAGAATTCTCGCTGGATGTTAAATAACATTACAAAGTGTGTGAGGGAAAGAGGAGGGGGGAGGGAGAGGGGGAGAGAGAGAGAGAGAGATAATGAGTGTGATATTGAAACCCCCAAATCTGTCATTTATAATAGTTTTAAGATCCAAGTACATGCATTGCTGAGCAGAGTTAATTAGATTAGACTGGTGCAAAACAGGTTTCATGAGGGCTGGAGAGAGAGAAAAAGGGCGATGATGATGATGATGATGACGACGACGATGACAATGAACGTCAGCATCATCTAGCAGTTAGATCAAAATTTATTTATCTATTTATTTATGGTGGGAGACAGCTTATATATTATGCCTTTATCTGCAATGACATACAGTTGTACCTCCACTTTTGCGAGGGTTCAGGGCGCAGAACCCTTACAAAAGTGGAAAAAACACTAATAAGTCCCCTCCCCCCTCCCCTTCTGCCCCTCTTCTGTTCCCATGCAAAATGGAAGGGAAAGGGGGTGGCAGAAAGCTTGTGTAAGTCTTCCTTTCCCCTCTTCAGAGTTTCCTCCCTCCCCTTTCCATGCAAAATGGAGGGGAAAGGATGTGGGGGAAAGTTCATGCAAACTTTCCTTTCCTCCCTCCAGAGATCCCTCTGCCTTTCCTAGGCATTTTGCCACAGCGCTGACAACTCATGCAAGCCTTCCTCCTCCCCATTCCTTTCCATTTTGACTCAGCATGAAAGGCCCGTCTGTATTGAAATCTTTCAATACCATCTTAACTGACAACAGCTGTGATCATGGACTCTCCCCATTATCCAGGCAACATAGCTTGAAGGGGGGCAGTTTCATCTCCAGGTAAACAAGTGGTTAATGAGGTGTTGGGTTTAAGTTTATTGGGATCAGCATCACAAGGAGTAACAGCAACCATGAGAGGCAATTGCCCAACCAGCAAGACCAGGTGATAGACAAGGTTCAAGGGAGAGAGTATAAAAAGCCTCAGGAGACCACAAGGGAGGAGACGGACAAAGAAACCCAAGAAAGCTCAGTTGCAGGCTGTACTAAAAAGTTCTAGACTCCCAGCTCTCAAAAGCCATTTCAAGCATCTGATCATGAGCAGAATTGGAATGTTTTAGCAAGTTGCATTAGGGACGTAAGTTCTTAAGTTCTTTTGAACCTTGGCTGAAATGACTTAAACTTTGTAACTCTGCAACTGTTCTAAAGAATGCCTGAAGCAAGGTGTCTTTGTGTATATGGTACCCTTTTGCCAATGTAGATTGTGTGCTTAGAATAAAAGCTTTTCCTTTTATGTATTTCCTCTGTCTATGATCTCCTCATGTGCCTCACTCTGTACATGTGTATTGTGGACACAGATAGAATTTTCATCGCTCACAAGGATATGAGAAGAGAAAGTCTCTTCAGAGTCAGAGGTAGAAGTCTTAGGTCATTTCCACACTACATGGAAGCCACCTGGGGTCACGTGCCAGGAGAAAGGTGGCACACAAACATAATAAATAGATAAATAAAACATTGTTATACTGCTATTATTCTACTTTCAACATCTTATGGAATCCTGGGGTTTGCAGTTTAGGGAGGGGCCTTTAGAATTCTCAGCCAGAGAGCTCTTTGGCCTCAGGAAACGACAAACCCCAGAATTCTACAAGGTTGGTGAAAGTGGAATAACAGCACCATAACAGTGTAGTGTGGAAAGGACCTTAGTTAGCTCCTCAGTAACTTCCCACTGAGTTACTGAGCCATGGGGATTAAATCTGTGGGTGGTGGAATCCTAGATGACCTTCAGGGGTCCCATCTCAAGAGCAGGACACAGGATTTAAATATGATGACATTCTTATATAGGTCATGATATGATACTAGTGTTTGGAATCAAATTAATTTAAAATAATAGATTCTATTACATATATTAGATTCTATTAGATTCTAAACAATAGTAATAATTGTGTATCGTTGAAATATTTTTTCTTATTAATTTTTTACTAACCAGGTAAATTTAGTTTTTGAGCATAGGGATAAGATAATAAGAATTATTAGCAACAATGTTAATCTAGATTTTGAATGATGTTCTAATAGTTAAGTACAAGTATTTGCTAAGAGTTGTATGTGACAAGAGCAAAACCACTTTTTAGTTATTTAAAGGGTTTTTTGTATTTTTAATGGATGTTTGTTGCTTCTTAAGGTATTTTTTCTTTCTTAATTGTATTATAGTATCATCATCATCATGTGTTTGCAATTTTATGAATTCCTTTGCAGTTTTGTTCTTTTTTGTCTTCCCCCTCCTTTTAATAAAAATAATTTGAAAAAAGAGCAGGAGACAGGATCAGGATCCAGAAAATACCTCCCCCTCTCCTTGGCAGTAGCAAATGTAAAAAGTGAAATGATGATAAATCAAATAATTAACCATTTGCTATCCTTTCATGACACCTGGAATCAGCTACCTGAAGCACCTATTTCACTCTCCTAATGCTAGGGCTGGCTGTACTTCACAAGTGATCTTATATTCATTTCATTACAGATGTTGAGGGTCATGATAGCATTGCATGTCACACCAGGGATCACTTTGGAATTACACCTGATTATAGAAAGCAATCTACATGGAAAATCAAGCTCATCTGTGTTTTCAGGGACAAAGTTCATTTGTAAGAGAAGGACTACACTGCTGGAGATCATAAATTCAGCCCAGTATCATTACATTAATAGGATCTTCTTGTATAATTAATAGATGAGGTAACTTGAAAGATATAATTACAAGGAGACCAAAGAGTTTCAATCTAATTTATTGACCTGGCACTTTATGAACAGAAAGATCAGCTCAGGGACAAGAATATTTTGTGGTTTCCTTATGTGACCTGCTCTTCCATTATCCCACTGACACTCCACAGACATTTGTGTGCTCAGTCATTACCTGGTCTTACTATTTTATTTGTACCCTGGTGTGATGGAAACCTGTTAATGAGCTACTTCTTTAGTATTTAACCTTCAGTTCCTGTTAGCTTCCTTATATTCTCTTTAGAAGAGAACCTGTACATTTTACTATAGGGACTCTACAATAGCTCCAAACATGGACATACAATAGCTCCAAACATGGACATTCAAGTGCTTTTTCTCAGGTTTCATAATGGTGCACAGCTGAGATTCAGACAGCTCCCTGAATGAAATCACTTAGGCCATTTCTGCACTACGCTGTTGTGGAATTCTGGGGTTTGTAGTTTACTGAGGCCAAAAAGCTCTCTGACTAAGAATCCTAAATGCCCCTCCCAAAACTACAAACCCCAGGATTTCATAGGATGTTAAAAGTGGAATAATAGCATTCTAATAATGTAATGCAGAAACGGCCTCATGTGGAAGCTTTAACAACAAAAAACAAGTTCTTTATTAAAAGTCTTATTTATAATAAGCATCAAGGTTGCTCACTATTTTGTATCTAACTCCCTGCTCTGTTCATTCTCCAGCTCCAACCACAATTACTAACCACAACTGACTACAACTCACTACTCAACTGACTGTCCAACTGTCCAATCTCATCCTTTTTCTTGCTCAAGTCACACCTCCCAATATACTGAGAGCTCAATTGGTTAATCTACAGAGTAAGCTGTTCCTTCAGCTCTGCTGTCTATAAACCCAATGACAGGCTTTAAGATTCAGATTTCTCTTGAGTCCATTTTCCATGAAGTGGATGCAGAGAACCAAGCAACCCCAGGCTCTTAGCTCAAACGTTATGGCAGGTTTAAAAGTCTTTTTATTTCTTTAGCTTGATCTCCTCAGTTGCCAGCAACTTCTGAACCAATACCTCTTTGTTTAGTGTCCGGGAAGCATGGCTTTTGGAATAGTGCCTAAAATATCTATGCTAGAGGGGACATACTGGCTATCAGGGACCGTGTGTGTGTGAGATGGAGTGAAAGGTAATGCAGAAAAGGTCATTTTTCATTTTTTAAAATCATATCTAGACTGATCTCTTGTATATAGAAAAAGTATGAAATCTTTTTTGACAGTCTGAGCAGTGAAAGTGTACGCTATACAGCAGGCTTGAATGACACATTGGCCCTAGGCTGAAAGCAGCACGCTAGCCACATATCAGGGGCCTACCAGGTACTTGATAAACAGTGGGCTTATTCAAGCTACCTTGGCTGAATTCTGGAAAGAGAGCAAAAAAAACATTATTTTAAAAACTTTTAACAACACAGCTGGAGTGCTTCCATATTGTTGTTGTGTGCCTTCAAGTGATTTCTCACTTAGGTGACCCTAAATCAAACCTATCATATGGTTTTCTGGGATTGAGAGTGTCACCCAGTGGGTTTCCATGGCCAAGCAGGGGATCAAACTCTGGTCTCCAGGGTAGTAATTCAATGCTTAAGTCACTATACCTCTCTGGCTCTATGCACTGGTTCTTTGCCCACAGAGGAAAACCAAATTCTAGTTCATCTGTGTTTTAACTGCAGTGAAGGACAGAGTCTTTCTGAAAATATATGGAGTACCATTTTCCTCTGGAGAATGGTATTTGAATAAGTAAGAAAGAAGAAAACAAAAGCCACCATCACTTGGTTACATAGGGTTGGTATGATTATAGGCTGGCACAGAAATTTTTCAGCCTCTCAGATGTTGTCGAACTGGAACTCCCAGCAGCCCTAGCCATTGGCCAACAGTGCAGAATAATGAGAGCTGCAGTTAATGAGAGTTGGACAGCCAAATGATTCCCACTTCTGCTGAAGGCCTAAGATTCCAATCCAATGTCAATTTGCCCAAGATTAAGTCCCAGTGAACCATTAATGACTTGTTTCTAATTCAGTAAGCACACATAGGCTCAGGTTATGTCCTATGGCATGAGTATTTAGAATTGTACGTTAATGCACTTTTACTATGAATAAAAGGTCTCCAAGTTTGTTTATTTGTTACTCTCTATTTCTATGCTTCCTCCAAGACACTTGCAGGGGCGTACATGGTCCTTCTCCTTCCCATTTCTCCTCTAAGTATCCCTATGGGGAAGGTGAAGCTGAGAGAGACAGTGTCTGGCTAATCAGTTCTGACTGCTGCTAACTATGGAGTCTCCACATTTCTACTCTGGCGCTTGCTCTTTCCAGATTAGAACTGGCACTACAAAACTGCAGATGGACAAAACATACTGATTACAAAACACTACCCAAGTCAGATTTCCTATGTGGCCATCCTATTACAAAGAACAGCTGATTTGTAGTGGTGTAGATTTTTCCATTTGGGGTGAAAGGGAGGAGTGTTCAGTTAAGTTAGGGCTGCAAAGAGGTCAGCCTGCTTTTTTTGGGAGGGGGCGCTTTCTGCATTCTCACAGTAGATAAAGGAATGTATTTAACATGTGAAATATTGACTTAATGGAAGTACAGTCCTCACTCCACATTTGTGGGGCCCATTTTCTGCATTCTCACAGTGGATAAGGGAATGTATTTAACATGCGAAATATTGACTTAATGGAACTACAGTCTTCACTCCACATTCATGGTTTTGACTTTTGCATATTTGATTATTTGCGTGGTGCAAATGTGCCTTCCTTCCCAATTCTCTTCCTCCCATCCCCTTGCCTTTTGCCTAGGCATGCATGTCTTCCTCCACCATGGAGGAAGGCACATGTGCTTCCCCTCCATTCCCTTGCCTTTTGCTGGGTATGGAGAAGGAAGGCAACTGCAGCTGGGCAAAAGGCAAGGGAATGGGGGGGAAATGTGCACACCTTCCTCCTCAGCATGTGGTGCTCCCCTTCCCATTCCCCTGCCTTCTGCCTGTGTGTGGAGAAGGAAGGCTTGTGAGCCAAGGCAAAGGGTAAGGGAACAGAAGGGAGAGCCCCAGAAGGGAATGGGGGGGGACTGCAGAGGGAGTTATTAGCATTTTTCCACTTTTGTGAGGGTTAAGGCCCAAACTCTTGCACAAGCGGAGGGACCACTGTATTATATAGTCGGCTATATAGTATTTAGTGACATAAAATTACTAATGATCATGAATGTCAATTCTCCAGATAAGTCAACCCACTTCAATGGAATAAAAAAGAAGTATCTCAGAAAATTACAATTCATCATCTTATCTGTAAACATTTACAATTACTAAAATGAATAGCAGAAATAATCAAATATCTGCTTAATTCAAACAAAAATCTACTACAATAATGAATAATAAATAGGTATCCTGCTTGAAAAAAAATCTTCCATAGTGTCATTTTGGCAGACTTATCAGTTAAGTTATCAAAAAGAATTTTCCTAGCAAACTTATTTTTTGCTCAATGTATAATATGGTGGTTATGCCTTTCTTGTCCTATGGTAGGTGATCTTCTGCCAACTTCAGGATATCAAAAAATATTTGCCCAATGTCACAATATAGAGGTACAGCTTAATTTTTTTTAAATTACTCCATTTATATCTTTTTCTAGCATGATGATCAGTGAATTTTGACATTTTTTTACTTTCTGAAAAGCTCAGAATAGGGTTGCCAATACATTACTGCCAAAATTTCTTTTTTTTTTTTTTATGGCTCAGAAATTGGATACTTTAAAAAAAAAAAAGTAGAAAAAGTAGGGAGGAAAAAGCACCTGGGAATTTTAACATTCATATTTGAATGGCAACATTAATCACACTTTGGACCCTCATTGTACCTAATATTTGAATAAATATATCTTCTTTAGTTTTTACATCACACACAAAATATGATCAAGATGATCAAGTTAAGGAAAAATGAGATTATTTTCTACAGCTCATAATTCTAATCTTGGATTCTTCCAGGAGCAATCAGGAGTCAATGTTGCTTTCTTGCTCATGTTTTGAAAGCTTTTCAAAAACTGTTTTTGAGCTGCCCCTGTCAAAGTCTTTAAACTGGATGCACGTTGGAAAGACACTCTTCATTAACTGAAATGCACATCACTGTCTGCTACAATTTCCTGTCATGACCTAACAAATGTATTATGTGTTATGTATCTGTGGCAAAAAGGAACCTCTAGTAACTCTAAAGAAGATTACTTGAAAATCATCCCCATGACCTAACCAAGAAATGACTTTGTACTTGGAATAAATGCAGCACCAATAAGCAACTAAACAAATATGCAAACAAACTTTGATCTAGATTTGTAACATGGGCAGAGATAAAACAGAAACCAGGTGAACTTCTTGCACAAAACTTTCCCAACCCGATTTCTGTGAATTTTGGTGCTAGTGAACTGTTTTCTTTTTTCTTTTAAACCTTCTAATACTTCCTTTACTTCCTGTGGCACTTTAAAATAGAACACATTAAGCTCACCAGGGGAATCTAGTTCTGACATGGCTCTGTGTTTCTCCTCATAAACGGAAAGCAATCTGTCCAATGAGGAGGTTTGAGGAATAGTAATTTACTACCTCAGTTGTAATTTTTAAACGCTCTCCCACTGCAGGGATTGAAGCTTTCGTTCTATAATTATAGAGGAATCAAAAGTCTAGTGCACTAATGTATTGAGTTATGATGCAGGGTATTTATAATAGTCACTTCTCAGGCACTATATTTTTTAATGTGTTGGCATGGAGTGACTGCTGAGAACAATCCTATGTGCACTGTTGCTTCATGTCTATGGACAGTAATACCCCCTCTTTTTAAAAATAATTTTCACAATATAGCTATTGCAAAAATCAAAGATCCCTTGGATAATTGTTTGTTCATCAGGGCTGCAATTCTGCACTGTTGTTGCTTATATCCTGTTTACTACAGCATGACTTAACTAGCTTAATTGTATGTAGATTAGAACCCAAACCAACAGTCTGGGTCCTTTACTAGCATACAGATTTTTTAACAAAAATGTTATCATCTTTATATGATTGGTTTAGTACATTTTGTAACCATTCCCTGCCTAATGGATGCTCAAAGTGGTATCAAAATAAAATAGTACAATAATAGAACTCAAACTATCACTAAAAGCACAAAGAGAAAAACAAAAAACTTCAGAATTTAAAATTAACCAAACCATGGAGAAAGATACTAATCCTGGAGAACATCATTAAACACTATTAATAGCTTGATTTTTGTTGTTATTTGTCATCAAGTCAACTTAGACTTATGGTGAGTCTATCAATGATAGCCCTCAATGAGCATAGTTATTAGAAGCTCAAGTCTTGCAAACTTGGGCTTGCAGTTTCATTGATTAAATTAATCCATTCATAACGGTAATGCTCTTTTTTATTGCCTTTGACTTTACTAAGGATTACCATCTTTTCCAGTGAGTAATGTCATCTCATGATATGTCCAGAACATGATGGCCTCGGTTTTTTAGTTCAGCTGCTAGTGTGGGTTCAGGCTACATTTGCTCTTGGACCCATTAATTTGTCTTTTTGGCAATATATGGTATCTCTAGACCTCTCCTCCAGAAGCATATTTCAAACGAGTTGACTGATTGCCTGTCAGTTTTCTTCACTATTCAGTCTTTGTACTCGTCACAGAGAAATCAGATATACCCCAGCATGGATGATTCTGACTTTGCTGTTGGTTGATATATCTTCACACTTGAGGATCTGGTTTCTTCCTACTTTCTCTTCCAAGTCTTAGCCTCTTTCAACACCCTACCTTTTAGCAAAGATGTTTGGTGGGGATGCCAGCAGCAGCTCTGATGGGAGGGGAGCACGACAGAAGCATTCCCTTCCACATCAGCTGGCTCCTTGAGGAGGGAACATGATGGCCATGCTTCTTCCTTCTGCAGCACAGCTGGGTACCTTCCCAGGCTGTGCTGGGGCAGGAAGCCCAGCCATTGCATCTCTGAGATGGTAAGTCCGGGATGGTGGTACAATCACATGTCATTGATGGGGAAAACCTGTCAAGGATTTAATCTGTGATTGTGCCACCTGGGGACAGGAGGACGGGACAGCAATGACATCATGCAGAAGCATCATCGTGGTCCTGTCCTTCTCCCATCCCCATTGGGGGATAGAAGGGTGGTGTTGAAAGGGCCTTAGCCTTCTTCTGCCAAGGTACAGACAAATTTAAAGTACAGAAAATCCCTACTGAATGTCTGAATGTTGGGGGGGGGTTGAGTGTGTTGAGCATTGTGGGGGAGATGATTGTGTGAGGAAAGTTGAAAGTAATAATGTCAGGAGCCTAGCAGAGGTGGAATGTTTGAAATAGGGACACTAGATTAAAATTAAAATTAAAATCCTTCCTTTTCAGGGAGCAATGGCTGCATCAGATAGTTGAATAGCATGAGCGGCAAGGCTCCAGATGGCTCCAGATGGGAAGCTACTGAACACTAGCAGTGGCAGTGGGAAGTAACACTGGTGGAGGATCTCTCAAAGGCAGTAGCAGTGGCACTTTAGCTAACTCTTGGTAGTACACACAAGGAGGCACAAGTAAACCATCTCTGAATGTCTTTTACCATGGAAACATTATGATGAGACAATCCAAAATGAAGTGGTAGTGGTGGGCATTTCTACTGCTGCATGAAGAACAGTAAAGAGAATGCAGTCTAATCTCTCTAGTGATGAAGATGGACCATTGGGTACCTATAAGGGAAATATCCAGTCTTTAGTTCCAAAGAACCCAACCTCTTGAAATGGTGGGGCGTATAATTGCCTCCCAGTAGTTGCAAATAATAGAGAGTCAGATGTATACATTTGTAAATTTATAAAAATATATTATAAATTCATATGTTTTGTCATTTAGAAGAGGCCTGAATGTAAAGCAAAATAAACCAGGAGAGGCAAAATTACTGGAGAGGGCACAATTAAGAGTAAAAGCTTAATTTTTTTTAATTTGAAATATGCATATATCACTCTTTAATTAAATCATCACAATCACCACCAAATCATCAATAAATCAGATAAAAAACAAAATAAAAATAAAAAAGACACAATTCTGCACAAATTTTTCTCTATTTGTAGGAAAACTGTGGAAAGCACATGACAGTGGCATTGTGGAAATACTCTCACTGGGAGAGGAGAGAAGTTGTGCGAGTAATCAGCTGTCCAAGGGTCAAGAAGCCAAAGAGTCAGTGGCCAAGAAAACCAAAACAGGCAGACAGACATCCAAAAGAGCTGTCGAGATCTAGTTCCAAAGGCCCAGGAAGCAGGTCAGAGTCTCTAAGCTGATTAGAGTGCCCTTTCCAATGAATCTAGCATAACTGTTTGCTGCCTGCCTTATCTTGGCAGGCTGATCATCCAATGAGAATGGCTGAGGTAGTGCCACCTGAGACGCAGGTGTGTTGTGCTGCCTGAGAAGAAAGACAAGAGAATTCTGCCTAGACAATGGAACAGTTTGGATTGGCAGCTAGACCTCACTTTAATATTGGTGATGGGCATGATCTTCCACCACATTTGAGGATAGCAGTCTGCTTTAGACAGTGCAGTGTCTATAACAGTTCTGTCCTCCAACATCTTGCTACCACTTACGTACTCCTCCCCCTGATGCTCACTTGCTGCCTCCTTAAGTTCCAGTATAGTGGTGGCAACAATACACATATAACAGCTGCTATGTGGTACATGTTGCTTGAGCTAGATGCCTCTCCCTCTTCACTCAGTGTGGACTGCCCTGGGAGAAAATGACTAGGTGAGAAAGACAGACTTTACTTGACTTATTGTTTTTGCAGCACTGCCCTACGCAGCTTGCCTTCTTATAAATACACAGAATGTTAGTAGTGTGTGTAATGTTCTATAGAAGGACTGGAAAATCCCAAGTTCAAATTCCAACTCAGTCTGAAACTTCCTAGGTGCCTTTGGACCTGTTACCATCACTCAGCCTGTCCTTACTCATAAGGTTGTGGTGAGAAATGGGAGAAAGGGTAAAGAAAGGGGAAGAATTGCATATGCCACTTAAAGCTTCTGGGGGAAGTGGAGAAAAAGACACTTAGAAAAGAAACAAATACAAGGAATGTATGAGAGAGAAAAGGAGGGGGAGAAAGTGGAATAGTTCTTTTGGTTATTACTAAGTACCTCTGAATTCTTCCAAAGAGTCCAGTGTATTCAGATGGGTTAAACTTTTATCTGCACAATAATCCCGATTAAGATGAGATATATTGTCAGGCCTGCCCAAAAGGCAGCAAATCATTCAGCAGGGACTACAACCATGGGTTGGAATATTTTATCCTTATTTCACACAAGCTGATGTTATATATTTTGTATTGTTTGTTGTTCAGTGAATTCTTGCTTTAAAGCTCATGCTCTTGTTGAAATATAAATGGCAACAATTAACAACAATGGGAAGCAGCTTAATTTGATGCGTAATTACCCATCATGCACTGTGGTGGGCATGGTTGGCTATGTGGGGGCCTTGTTGCCAAGCAATTAGCACATTGGATGAAAACAATTTCATCTCCAACCAGTTTTCAGCAGGCATTCTCTGTCAATTCTCCCCCAGAATGGCTCTTATTGAGTCCAGCCCTCATTCCAGAGATGAAGTTTGAATCCATGTCGTTCTGCTCCCTTGCTCTTACTACAACCCTCTTTGCCAAGTTCTCTTGTTTTGAAAATTGACTCCACTACAGAGCAGTTACAGAAAGAAGATTTGACACATGGAGAAGAAGGCTCTCTAGGGCAGACTGACAACACAAGCCATGCAGTCCATCATTTTTAAAGAGAAACACACATGGTTTACTACTGTCCATAGCCAGCCAGCAGACATTTAAAGGCTCTAGGGCACAATTGTTGTTGGCGGCTCTTTCAATTAACTCCTACCTTTGTAATGTGCTGAACCTGGTCAGGACACAGGGGGATATTTCCTCTGCACTCACAAAACAGAGTAATTGGAAATGTATCTTTGGTAGATGGTACACCTGAACAATAGGTAACCTTTCCCCCTGTTCCCCTAAATGATAAATTATTCTTTCTTTAGTGCTATATCTCATCAGGTCCATGATTCTTGGCAGTAGTCAGAAAATCTAACAGAATGTGAAAAGTTGAAAGGAGCAGGGGAGGTTCACCTCCAAATGCCATGCTGCATACTATTTAGATTTGTCAGTTTCGGGGTGTAAGAACAGCCATGCTGACAAACATGCAGCTAAATTTGCCTATCCTGCTTTCTCCAAGATTCTTTTTTTGTTTTTTCAAAAAGTTTTAAATGTATGAATTACAAAATTTATGAAGTCAAGTGTGAATTTTGGTAAGGAAATAAAGGAAAAATTAGCTACCTGCACTGGCCAAATTCAACTGAAACTGATATTCCCAGTACAAAAGAGATCATGTTGTACCTGCCTGTCATACAGAAAGAGACATCTACTTTATTTCAGTATGCCTGAATACACCTTCAACATGGATGAATACACAGTAACTCAAAGCTAGTGTCACAGCTAAGTCCTCAGCTTGGATGGGTGACTCACTCACCTTTACTTTCTTCCATGTTCATAAAAAAACCCCTCAAGTTCTTCCTATTAAATTTATGAAAATTCATTCATGAACGTTTTTTAAAAGCTCTTATTTTAAGAAACCCAGCAAACAGAATTCCCAGCTGTCCCTAGCTGAATCAAACCAAAGGTAGATCCTAATCTAGCATGCTACTATAGATGCCATACGCAGCATTACAAAGTCTGCGAACAGGACCAGATAGCAACAGTCCTTTTCAACTGTTAATATCATTGTTGCTATCCGGTAACAGGTATTCAGTACCTCTACTATAACTAGAATTCCAAACCACAACCCATGCTGGCTGAGGCTGATGGAAGCCACAATTTTAAACATTTGGAGGACAACAGATTGCAAAGGGCTGTACTAGATGTTGCTGGTTGTAAACTGCTGCAACATGAGAAATTAGAGCCTGTCAGTCATTACAGTAGATGAAGCCCATCAGTCATAACAGTCCATTGTGTGGTTTTCTTGGGAAACCACACAATGGAATGCCTGTGTGTGAAGTACGGGCAGAGTCAGCTTTAGAGCCCTGAAATGCTGTGGGAAATTACTCTGTGCAGGAATGCACATTCATTTTTTTATGTTAAAATTGTATTTATTAAATGAAAACCTATTTTTTTTCATTATACACATTCTGTAGAAACACACCTTTTGTATATGTGTTTTTGAACGAATTCTAATCTTTTGGAAACAGTGATTTTGTGTGCAAATATTATGTTTTTATGCCTCCCTGTTTCTAGAAACTCACCTTATGTGTTCATATCAAAATTGTGCTTTTTTTTTGTACAAAGGAACATGATTTTTCCACAAAAAGTGTGTCTCGTGCAAAAAGTACATTTCATACAATTTTTAGAGCAGTTTTCATGCAAACCGCCCCCTCAGTGGTTCCAGAAACACATGAGGTTTTTTTGTGCAAAAATCATGTTTGTGTGTACAAAAAAGCCACAAATTTTGCATGAAAACACAATGTATATTTCCAGAAAGTTTTTTTTTATATAAAAATTGTAGGAGTTTTGCACAAAACCTGATTTTCATGCAAAAAGTGTGTCTGCTTTTGTAGGAGAAATCCAAAATGTTTATGCAAAAAACTCACTTGTATTTCTACACAGAATAATTTCCCCAAAAGAGGCTGTGTGAATCCAGATAAAAACTGCAAAATTCTCAGTTCTGTTCTGAATTCTTCCTGATTGGATTTCCTGAGTGTTGGGAAAGCCAGTCATGAAATGAATAACAGTGAATATTTTTTCTATCCCCAGTATGCACAGTCCAAAATGGCTCCTATGAACAGAACTAGGGTAGATGGTTGAGGAATTTAAGCTTTGTAAACTCTGATATAAATTGATCTGATCCACATCTCCAAGACTAAAACATAAGAATTTGGTTAATTGCTGAATGTTGTACTTCCTGGATGTTTCAAAACAGTTAAAAAATTGAAATTCATCTTAATATATATGGCCTACTCTACTGTTGGCAGAGTGAGGTGACTGCCTCAGGCACAATATGCAAGGAAGTAGCTGTAGAAGTCTCTCAGTTCTTCAGTTTGAACTCTGCCTAGCCACACAGTCTGAGTTGTATTTCCTAAACTATAATCCTGCCCTCAGCTATGGTGGAGCATATTATACTTTCACCACTATTATAGGTAAGATTCAGTTGGCAACCCATTGAGTTCTATGCATGGACAGGAGGGTGAAAAACATTAATACGTTTAAAGAAAATTAATTTATGTATAAAGGGATGGAGCAAACTTAATAAGTGAATATATGCAACACAACCAGAAATAGAAGAGCAGTTCCATCATGGTTAAGAGTGAATTGTTGACTAAGAACTCTTATTCTCAGTATTATCTCTGTTACAGACACATTAAGAAGACTTACAAAAGCCATCGTTTATATGCTTTGGGGAAAAGATGGGGTATAAATAAAGTTTAATCATAGTCATTATCATTTTCTTCACTATTCTCTCAGTCCTTCCCTTTCTACCTCTAATATGAGAAACTGTATTACCAGAATTTTTCAAAATCCCCCCCCCTTTTGGGGCATGAATTTCTCAGGATAGCCACTGGCTATGCAACCTAGGTGATTCTGGTAGTTCAAAACAGTAACTTTTTCAAACTCTGAACCAATCAGACAAGTTGGTTGTAAGGTTATGTTTTAAAATCAAGATTCTTACAACAAAACCTTAGCAAATATTTCTCAAATATCTCTTTCAGCAAGTAATTTTATGAACAGGTGAGCCTGGTCCACTCTGCCAGTTATGCGTTTAATGTCCTCTCGACAGCACATTCCACTCTTAGCACATGAATGTTAACACAGAGCCATCAAAATTGACAAACAACCTAATTTTCCCATCAAAATCCGAGCCACAGCTGTACAAATGCACATGCAGGCGGCTGACTCTGGATAGATCACACACTTCCACCCTTTATTGATGAACCTTCATAGCTCACTCTTGGCTGGACTCCACTGCAGCCATCCATTTATTGTGCAGTAATATCCTAGAGTCTGGGTTTTCTGTCATCTCTCTGTGGGCTCTCTCTGGCTTTGTATTTGTAAAGGCAGAAATTGCTTTCATGTTTTTTCCTCCCCAGTCCTCCTCATATCATTTGACTGACCCCTTTACCCTAAAGAAGATCCCTTTGTATCCACCACTAAGCTATCAAAACCGCAGTCTATAAACAGACAGCACTGGAATAATTAATACAGCCAGCATTTTCTTTCTCATTAGGAAATGGGGGAATGAAGAAATTAAACATGCATCCAGCTTATTCTGGAACCAAATCTGTATCACCTTCACAGATAAAAGCACATTTTTTAAACACCTGTACAAACTGTGTTTAACACATTGTTCCTTGGGTGACGTATTTACTAGAAGCAGGTCCTGAAGCACAATTTCCCACTAGTCTCAGTCAAAATACATTAATCCGCTGGAAATTTCCCAGGACAATATTATCTCTCATGTGCAGGCTATATTTCTCACTTTCTGCTGGGGTGGGGGTGAGCACGGGGATGGGCTGGAACGAAGGAAGAGATGAATCCTTGAAGATGTGTTTGAAAACTGACACACTACAAAGTCACAGGTAAACCAGCTGCTGTTTATGTGATGACTTCTTTTTCATCATCATAATAGCAACAAGGAAGGGAGGAAAATGCACACCAAGGCACTCTCTCTCTTTTAAAGGCAGTTATCTCTATTTTTTGTTGGACTCCTGATTGCTTTGAAATGTCATGGTTGTCTTTCACCAAATGTCTCATATCAGTGGCATACTTTCCCAACAGGAAGACAGAAAATGATGCCCAAACTCTGTTTCTCTCTCTCTCTCTCTCTCACACACACACACACACATACACACAGTGCATGTTCAGTATTAAAAGCTTGCCATACATTTTCCTTGCCTGGACATTCAAGGCTGTATCTCCTGCCATGCTATATTAAAAGGCTGTATTAAATGGTTCTGGAACTCTTGCTAGCTGCCATTGATAACTGCCTTCCTTTGACCTACAAGGTTAAAACACTAACTTCTTCTTGCTTATACTGTCAAGCTCAGGATGATAAATGCCTCAGTCTAAAAATAATAACAAAACACAACCACCTTTACAACCAGGTTTTAGATTTTAAAAGAAATGGTTAATGTTCTAAAAGCAGGACAGTTTTTTTAAAAAAATAAAATATAAATTTGGCCAAAGAGTGGGCATCTTAAAGGAGCATGTCTATAAAATTTATAGTGCAGGCAGCTAGGTAGGTATGATTTTGCACATTAAGGTAATGGACAGCACTGTAGCCTTGGAGTGCCAGTTTCAGGCTTCATTCCCATTAGACATATGTACTGTTCTGTTCCTCTCTTGCTTTCAGTGACTTTACCCATGTTTTCTAAATAGTATAGTATGATTTACAGTCTTTCAAAGGAAAGAAGTAATGTTTCCAAAGGTTCTTCTTAGAATTACGCATTCATTATATTCACACATTTCAACAGCCTAGATCTGGCAAGGAATGCCCCTACTGTTAGTACTTTTGGAGAGAACTGTTTCCAGAAACAAACAAACAAACAGTCAAACTTTTTTAAAAATAATAATTTTAAGTTCTACTTGCTAGGTCCTAGTCCTGATAAAATTTCAATCTCTTTCCAATGCTAACTTCTGATTTTTGGGGATGGGAGGCATCAGATTCATTCACTATTCCTTCTTCCTTAAAATGGGGCCCCACCTCTTCTTTGCATCACTGTCACTGCTGTTCATTCACTCTCTACTCCCCTCTGGATCCATTATTACAGGGGATGCTAGGAACAGAACAGTCTCAAGAAATGCTTGACTCCACCCATACTAAGTCCAATGCCCTTTTGTGACAGCAATGGTTGACCCTTGTGCATATATAGAATGCAGGAACTGATAGACCTTTGGTCTAATCTGTCTCTTCTTATGACCTTCAACTATCTAATTTCTACCAACATTCAACCTGTATGGAAAACTAAGAGCACAAGGAAAGCTGGCAATACTGCTTCTTCTCTTCATAGCTACCATTGTTAGTATACTTGATGACAGCAGGTGAATATTCAGTGACAGCAAGGCAGAAGAAAGAAAAAAAAAGCAAGAGGGCCAGATAGCTCCATAGAATGGTTCTTGGCAGATGTCTTATGATGCTGGTATTTACCCTTCTGCAGGGGTTCTCAGAATACTGGGAAAAAGGGTGTGAGGTCAGAGGAGAATGCAGAGGCACCACGCATACACACAAACATTAAAACATCACGAAGTATTCCAGCCTGCCATTTCATGTCCTGCAGGTGTACAGGTTCCTTTTGTAGTGTTAAGGAACATTTACAAATAACAGTGCAGCCTTGGTTTTCTACTATGTCTTTTAACTGAAGTAATAAGCATCTCCTTCGATTTTAAAAGCAGTTAAGGGCATGCTGTGGCAGGCTGAATGAACACAACATAGAGCAGAAGGATATTACTCAAATAGCACTGTGAGAAGAAAGGTCTTCTGACTACTCAAGCTTCTCTTAGTGTGAAATGTCTGGAGATGCGTGCATTCTTAAACACTGTTCTCATGATACGTACTAGCTGCTTCTTCAATGTGTGCTTGTGTACACTGTGGAATTTGATTTCCTTGCTTAGGTAAAAATCTGAACACTTTTCTGAGTACAAAATGAGTTTAGAAATTCTGAGAATGATCGAATGTAAAATGTGGTATGCATAGACATGCACAAATGCCAAAAATATTAATGCAAATGAGCAAGTTTGCAAGGCTGAGTTTGGGGTAAAGCAATGTGAACTCTTAGGGGCTGCTTACGAACAAGAGGAGAAGAAGTAGGGTTTAAAAAGTATAATACATTCCCTAACTCAGCCCACAAGAAGGGGGGAAGCAGAAGGAGCTAACTGCAATCTGCAAGGAAAATACTCCCTGAAAAAGAAAGATTTCAGGGGTGACAACAGTTATCCTCTCTTGGTCCTGTTTGACTTTCCTGAGAAAAAGCTGGGCAGTGTAATAGTCCCAGCTGGAACTGTGGTAAGAAGAGGAGGATTAGCTGATCTAGGTCCTCTAAGCCAGATCGAGACTTTAAGAAACAGAATGAACTAACAAGATTCTCTGGCCAAAATCCTGAATTCAGTGTGTGTGTGTATGTATGTGTGTATGCACATACGTGAGTGATTTCAGCTGGCTTGGTTAAAGCTGGACACTAATCCTTCCTCCAGAACAAACTACCTTTGGCATTTGATGTCTTTTTAACGAATTGGAGGCAAGTAAAGACCCTTATGGTTTGCTCAATTTTGCATATTTGACAATCTTGCACTCTTTCAGGATACTGCATCATTTTGCTGACTAAAGCTCACCTGAGAGAGATTACTGCTGTATGCTAACAAGGATAGATATGTGTTGAGCTGATAACCTTGCATCACAAAGGTGATTTTTCCTATCTGTCCCATTTCCAGTAGAGAACGTACTGTTTGCAAACAGCAAGGTGTTATATTGGGATCAATGGAATCTTGACTGGGAGTATTCCATTGTGTCCAATAATTTATTCAATATTCTTTATGTACTTGGAGGTGGTAGTTTACAGAGCTGCATTCTCTTAAAACATGTGCTGGCTACAGCATTTGACTAGGAGAGGCCTTCTCAGATTTTTCTTCTCTGTCCTCAACCAGTTAGTCAAAAACGGTTCTGGTATACATACATAGATGCCCATATCTTCAGATGTCATGTCATGGCTATGGGATGGTATGCAACAGTTTCTCTGTTCTGCTTCAGCTTGATTGTACCATGTGCTTTGGAAAGGACAGATGTCATGCCATCACACATGCCATGGCCATACTAAGAGTAGAATACTCCAGTACAGTCTATAGAAGGCTGCCTCTGAAAATGTACAGAAACATTAGATAGTGCAAAATATGGCAATTAGGGTTTTGTCTGAGGGCCCCTTTTCAAAGCAAGACATGGAAAGATATGGAAAGCAGGATTGTGCTCAGAGAAATCAGGCATGAAAACAGAAGGAACACCAACAATTTAAGATATATAGACAACACCATATTATCTGCAAGGAACAGCAAGGGTTTGGAATGACTCCTGATGAAAGTTAAGGAAGACAAAAGTATGGTGACTAATAAGAGAATAATAAGAGAAAAATAATGACCACATATGATTTACATAACTTTAAAGTAGATAACAAAGACACTGAAACAGTTAAAGATTGCCAGTACTTTGGCAGTCATTAACCAAAATGGAGACTATAGCCAAGAAATCAGAATAAGACTAAGATTGAAAAAGGCAACCATTAAGAAACTAGATAAGACCCTCAAATGTAAAAACATTTCATTACATATCAAAGTTAGAATCATATAGGCCATAGTATTTCAGATTTCTGTATATGGTAGTGAAAGCTGGACAGTGAAGTAAGCAAACAACACAACAATCAACTCATTTGAAATGTGGAAGAGTTCTACAGATACTATGGAGTGCTAAAAAGACAAATGAATGGGTGTTAGGGCAAATCAGGCCTGAACTCTCTCTAGAAGCCAAGGTGACTAAGTTGTCATACTTTGGAAAGATCATGAGAAAACATGAGCCACTAAAAAAGACAATAATTGTTGGCATGGTAGAAGGCAGTAGGAAAAAAAGGAAGACTACACTAGAGGTGGACAAACTGAGTTTTTTTTTCTCTGGACATATAATGAGATAATGTGGCTGTGATGTCATGGACTGTACTTTTGGTGTAAAATGTTGTTTAATTCACTATATATATATCTTAAGGTAATTTGATTATGTGCTGTGTATGAGAGGTAATAAGGTAAGGAGATGTTGGGGTGTTTAAGGAGGGGCATTTAGAATTGTCAGCCAGCGAGGTCTACAAACCCCAGAATTTCACAGCACGTTGAAAGTGGAATAATAGCACTATAACAGTGTAGTGTGGAAATGGCTCTAGTTCTATTACTCTAAGACAGAGCTTTGACTTATAACTTTTTTGGACTACAAGTTCCAGAATGCCTTAGTTGGCATGGCCCTTGGGAGCTGTTGCCTAATAAGGCAATAAACAGTTCTGAGAGCTGCAGTCTAAAAAACTAACTTCTGAAAGTTCTCCTGTAAATATTACACCACAATGGATTTCTACGCACTGGGGCTCTCCTAACTGAAGGAGACATGCATCTTCCCATTCTCAATATATCTATATACATATATCTGTAAGATTCAATATTGTCAGCTCTTCTCATTCAGTGAAAACACCCTGTGATCACCCTTCACTCTGTAATTTAAACCAGTTTCTTTGGCTGGAAAGAATACAATTTTTGTAAAGTGACATTGTACAGGAAAACTCTAGGTACTGCATTTTTAATCACATTGTCAAACGATCTTCAGCTCTACGAAAACTATATTATTTCCTCCTACGACATGACTGGCTCTGGATAGTCAATGATCTGTAGCTGGG
Organism: Ctenosaura bakeri; assembly: GCA_948474755.1. Lineage (NCBI taxonomy): Eukaryota > Metazoa > Chordata > Lepidosauria > Squamata > Iguanidae > Ctenosaura > Ctenosaura bakeri. The sequence continues at coordinate 24,734 of CAOLHI010005320.1, forward strand.
TTGCTCCAGTGTGATGTATTATGGTTCTTACAATTTGCTGCAGGCAGAAATCTTAATTAGGGCCTTTCCTGAAGAGTGACCTTCAGCAACAGCATCACTGAACTGGTATAAAAATAGACAAAAGGCCTAATGCTATTAGAGGAGCTCCGTTAAATACAATACCCCAATTGTTATTTGCTGTCATTATCAAATGAGTTTTCCAACCATCTTCACCGGCTGCAGGAATGAATACAAGCAGTGTCTGCAAGATGACAGACACTTATTTTTAAGCCCAGGCTGCTTAGTTGCCCATCTATACCATAACTGATTTAATTAATACTGTTATATGCGCGGGGTGGGGGGTGGAGACAGAAACACATGCCATGTACAGCCCTTACCTGGTGTTCCCATCTGAAAAAGTAAGACCATGATAAAGATACAGGGAGTTGGCTTTTTCCTCCCATTCTGTGAAACGAACAAAAGCAGAGTAGTGGGCCTCCGTCTAGTATAGCCTGATCCTTTGAAAGCTTGTGTTAGGCTCACCCTAACACTTCCATATAAAATCTTCACGCAAGATGCAGTGGCAGCTGGTCCCCTTCGAGAATGGAAAGGCAGTGGCCAATGGGAAGGAAAGCTAAAGTCAACAGTAGGTAGTGTCTGCTAATTCTGACTTTGTCCCCTTCCTTCTCTTTTGCAATGACACAGCAGTGTAGACCTTTAACATTTAAAACCTAAGTGAACTGAAAGAACAGTCCCATGTTGGTTCAGTAGGCTTCCACATAATGATACTTGAGTCTCTTGTTTGGAGAGGTGGCCTAAATGACCCTTTCTCGCTACAGTGGAGAAGGGATCTTGTCCTAAATATCATAAAGAATCAGCTTCTACTGACAAGTTGTTTGGGAACTCTGAGCGTTTGGTGTTTTGCACTGCCTAAATCAGCATTGCAAATCAATAGGGTGACTTGCTCATCCCGACATTTCTGTCGCCTTAAAAAAAAGCTCCTATCTCATTCTTCTCAGCTGAGCGCTCTTTGGTGACGAGCAAAGGGGTGACATACACTTCAGGATAAGGAAATCCGATTTCAGACACCACTGAGTTTGATAAGCCACTTCAATTTTGAAGACGAAAAAAAAATACTTTGAAAATAACTTGGTGGAACTTTCCTACAAGCTCTCTGCCTGTGCTTTCCCCCCAACGCCAAATCCCCACAGCTGCCCTCACTCTATAGCACTGCTTTTTTCATAGAAGGAAAGGAACCATAATAACACAGAGAGCTCAGAGGAGACTCTTTCATCTCTCACACAAACCATCTCCTCTAGTTTGTCAGCATAAAGAAGCTTTAGGTATTCAAGTCCCACAATGAAGTAAAAATTATGAAAAACAAATCCATACACCACTCAAGTTTACACTTGCCTCAGGCAACATGCTTAGTGGGACACTGAATATTTATATGAATCTAATCCACAGCATTATTAGCATTGCCAATGTATTGAATGTTTATACCAGTCTAGGCCATAATATTATTATTTAATATTTTAATATTACCCAAAGTCAGCAAACTTTCTCAGCACAGTTTATGTTAAAATTAGATTTACATGGATTTTTGTCCATGGTGCAGGCTCCTTCCCCTACCATCTGCAATTGAGGGTATAACCTAGATCTCAACAACAGATTTCCCAGCATGAACCACAAGGGACCTGATGCTGGATGCTCTTTCACACTACACAATTATATCACTTTATTTCACTTTAACTGCCATTTATTTATATATTTATTTTTATTTATTTCATGCACATAGGGATCTAAGGTGGCTCATAAAAGGAATCAATAAAACCCAACAATAAAATTTTAAAAACAATTAAATCCATTACATTAAAACAGTATACAATAATTTTAAAAACTTTTTTTTTTTTAAAAAAAAGCACACACTCCAATATAAATTTCCATTATAAGCAAATACATATTAAACAAAAAGATCTTTGCCTGCTATGGCTGCATCCTGTGGAATCCTAGGATCTGCAATTTAGGGTGAGGTAGTTAGAATTCTCAGTCAGAGCTCTTCTAGTGAATTGACAAATTATAAAGCCCAAGATTCCACAGGATGTTATGATAGTAGATCAAATCATAGCACTATAATTGTGTGATGTGAAAAGGCCCTGGGTTTTATGGAAACGTTTGTCTGTATCCTACTGCTAGAATCATGTTATGGAGAAATCTCAATAAGAACTTAATTTCTTGAACATGAAAAGAACTGCTATATGAAACTCTCAACTATTATCAAGGTACAACTAAATACATCGACTGGCCTTCTGTATTGCAGTTATATCTTCGTAACTTAGAATTATGGATCTGAAACTGCTCCATAGTCAGTAAGACTACATAGTCATGACCATGGCACTATTTCCATTATAGCAAATGCCCCTCCCCAGCCCCCTTAACAAGTTGGATTTTAACTTAATTTTGATTAGATTTTTATTTTTAGTCTGAATGGTCTCTCTTCAAGATTTTCCCACAATAAATACAATAAAATGACATCCAGACTTGAAGATATTTCTGTAGCTGATCCTTGGCTTTGCCAGAATTTCATTCACATGCTCACCTTTGAAAAGAACAGCTTTTAAATAGCCTGTTTGGTTTTAAGACAAAACCGAGCAATATAAAAGCATATACGTGCAGATACAATACTATGTAATGTGTATTCAAATGTATTTATAACATAAACTTATATTTATGAAGGCTGTTCAGTAGCATCTGAGCTCCAAAAATAGCACATATAATATTAAAACGAACAGTTGCAATACAAAAATATTTTCACCAAATAAAAAAAATACTGACTTAAGATGAGATAAAACTAGCAGCATACATATCTAACAAATTTAACTTCAAGAACCTGGATTTTAAATCCACGGTTTAGAAGGCCTGCGTGAATAAAAGGTACTACTACTAGTGCACCTCAATTTGATTACCAATGACAGAGTAATAACAGCATCAGTGGCTGAATTGTAAGTGAAAATAACCCTTTGTTCCTATTCCCCCCCCGTTATCTACAGTCTTTTAACAGGACTCCTGGGGACAACAACCTATGAAATAGATTAAAAGCCTGTTAAATGCTATTTTCGGCTTGGCAGATCACCAAGCTCAGATGTAGCCTTAAGCTCTGCTTCCTTGTAAATATAGCAAGTTTACTATAGTAGTGTAACGACAATAATGTGCCATACAGAGGATGAGTAAAAAAAACAACAACTGTACGAACAAAATGCTTTTAGGTCAGTAAACTAAAATGGCAACCTTTTGAAGGTGAGTAGTAAATCATGGACAACAAAGAGGTCCAACAGAAGATTTCCAGTATTAATAGAACACCAGTGGGACCAGCAGAAAATGTTGCACTATGGATTCTCCTGTTTAGTGCTCCAGCCAGTTAACCATGCCTTCATCTACAACAGTCCATTTGAATTCCTCTCAAAAACAGTTAGTCAGCTTACCAAGCCACAAAGCATTTTCAATCCTTATTGGGCTGGTTTCTGAGTATGTCTGCCAAATAATCACATAGGGATGGGGGGGCAATGGGTGTGGTGCACTCCAGGCAGCAATTTGGGGGGGCGCTGTGGCTCCTTGCTTGCCCTCCCTCACGTGCTTGTAACCCTGCCCCCTGTGTGTCGTAGCCGTGCCCCCAAATGCCATAGCCATGCCCCCATGCACCATAGCCACATTCCCACACACTGTAGCCACACCCCTGCGTGCCATAGCCATGCCTCCACCCCTTTGACCACCCTTTGACCACCCCTCTTCCACGCACTACTCTTCCAAGCTCTACTAACTGCTGCCAAACCAGATCCTAAGTATAGTTTAGGTTAGCTGCATCATTAACCTGTTTCTGCCATTTTTCACACTATGCATTGTGAGAAGAGTTGAGCAACAATTTTAGAAGAACCACAAAATGACTTTGAGTGCTGAGTGAGTGCCAACTTTGTGTGTGATTGTTTACTATCTCAGCGCAAGAGGAAGCCATCTTGGTTGAATATATTTTTTAAAAAAGTCAGCTTTAATACTCAGCTTTTTGCCAATGTTCAGAAAAAGATTTGGGCAGTAATCCATAAAGTGTTAGCACCATCAGAGCTGCACTAATAATGCAGTACCACTTGCTGGCCAGTTTGAGGGGATCATAACATGGTCTGTAACAGCCAGAAAACGAATGGCTTCTAACCAGCTCACATCATCTGTTCTTTCAAGATACACAGAAGGGTTTACCCTAATAACACCTACACCCATTCAGGAGCATAAAACAAATCTGATGATCTTGCAGAACAGGCATTGATGGGTATTATTGAACTATTTCTTATCCCCTTTCGCCTCCAATAGTTGTGTTTGCATGCTTTAAACCCGATTCGTTTTTCTCGTCTGCTTTAAAGTCACTCTAAAATCTCACGGTGAACCTGAACTGACATTGTGGATAAATTGCAGGATTTGAAGAAAGGAGACTTCACTTCAGACCATTGTTCAGCCACGAAGCCCACTATGCTGCTTTGGGAAAATCACTTTCTCTCACTCTAAACTAGCAAGACTGTAAAGCTAATATGCAGCTTCCAGAAACCTTAGGACAATGGTGGGATACAAATGTGCTAATTAATAAGAGTCACAAGAAAGTGCATAGTTTTTTTTCAAAAAAACAGAATTTAATATTTGCAGAAGACAACCCTGAAAGAAACCTCTTGTTCCTTTAAGATCTGGTAGTAAACTGAGGGCTGCTTGATATGTTAAATTTTAGATACATATCCAATGTTTTATGAGTGTACATCGTAAATAACATACACAAATGTTCACTAACAGGTATATAATTAAAATACAGTCATCACTGAAGCATGTAATATGCAGACAGCATTCAGTTGCCTGAATTCTGTGGTCAAGACTGACTAGAGTAGATACATTGGATCAGTGGGCTTTATCTACATGTTGACTCACCATTCAACAATTGAATCAATAGGTCTACTCTAGCTGAGTAGGGTAACCAACAGGATGTTGACTAGTGACTTCCATCATTTGTTGGTTCTCTTGATGGGAATCAAAACTTGATTTCTTCTCTGGCTCTATTCAGATGTAATGACAAACTATGGTTTCTCATTACAGGAATAAATTTAGGCAAGGCTTTGGCTTCTGCATTCCTTTAACATATATCTCCAACACAGCAGGGCATGGGAAACATGACAAAATTTTAGAGGGTTCAGAAGGGCACTTTGAGTAAACTTTCAAAATGTTAAACAAATAAATCAGCCTTCTGGGAAGTGCAGGATACAGCAGAGGGTATGATCCAATAGAGGGTATGCACAGCCCTGAAGCCTGAGTAGTTCCCCTGGCTGCCAAAGGTAGTTTCTACCACTGAATATTGCTGCTGAAGGTAATTCCTTTTCAGGCCTTGCTTCATATCTCTGCTGCCTTACAGACTGGGCAGAAATATGGCAGTACCTAGCTTTTCTTCTTAGTTTGTTTCATTCACAAGTAAGGAGCTCATTGTGTTTACCCTAAAGAGAGCTTACAGTGGGTCTAATCAGAACAGTCGCTCTTTGAGTCTGTGCTCAGGGTCAACTGTATCATATTCCTTTAAAGTATTCATTAGACACAACAGAGATCTATCAAAGACTTTGGCCATTTCTGCATGATGTTACTATAATGCTACAGCAGCAGGCTGCTATGGGTTCTGCATGATGTCATCGCTGTCCAGCTGCTATCCCATCCCCAAGCACTGTCAAATCACCATATTCTATTTCCAGAAAAAAATTGTTAAGAGCCTCCTAGAGTGCTTCAATCCTATCAGCCGTCATAGTGCAGTGCCGTTGTAGTGCTTGACAGTGTTTCTCATTGTGGCAGATCCAGCAGTGGGTGGGCTGTGGGCATGCCCAGCTCATCCTTCCTTCAGTGACTCCCATGGTGTGGTAACTTCCTATCACCTCTCCCGGTTTAGGTTAAATGTTTTAACATTTAACTCTTTCAGTCAAAAGAAGTCAAAACTTGGAGTCAAAACTTCCTATTTTTTTAGTACCTTTTTAAACAGGCGAAAGTGCAATAGTGTACTGGCATGTCATGCTGTTACAACTCAGGGGTGGTGGGGCAGGGTGAAGGCGGAGCATGGGAGTTGCTGAGGATGCTGTAGTGTGGAACGAGCACCGGTAGCAATACCACTACCCATCTGTGTAAGGGGGAAGGCTGTGGAAAAAAGCATTCCTAGCTTAACAGCATTGTGTGAATGGCAATGCCACCATTATAATGGCATACTGTGCTAATAGCCTCTAGTGCAGAAATAGTGTACTAAGCCTGACCATTTTCGAAAAGCACAGAAATGTATATTACAGTTGATGGTTAGGCATGTTTGAACTAGTGGGAGGTATGTCTGCATATGTGTGTGGCACTTTAGTATTTGTTATGATTTTTTATTTATTAAGCAATGAGAAGCAAAAAATAAAATTACAAGAGGTATATTAAGTAGCGTATCCATTCTTGTAACTCATAACTGGAGATATTGAACATCATGGGGGAATGCCACTTTTGCTTTTCCCATTCTTCTCCACTTTACAAGCATTGTTACCTATAAAATATCTCATAAAAGAGCAAGTCTGAGTATTCAACAAATTGCTGCGGGGTGTTTCCTGTCATGGTATTAACACCATATGGCATGCCAATTTTTTTTTCTTAAATGTGCCATTCTGCAAATGGCTCTCCAGGGGTTTTCAAAAGGATCTCAGCATCTTCATAATTAAGCATTGTTGCTGAGGTTCAAAGCCAACAAGCTTTTAGCAGAAGACAGTGTAAAACTAGTAACCTCCTAGCAGTTGACTGGATGAAAGCACATATTAGAGGTTTGTTTACACAATCAAGCTTCAGAGAGTATTATTTCAGGGTTGGCAAACTCATGAGGTATAAAACAAGACATGTTAGTGCCTAGGTACCATATATTTTAATGCTTTATTCCTGACTGTGAGGTAAACAGAGTTCTCAGTTGTTATCTCTGATATCCACTGTGTCTTAGCTCAGCAGCTGGTGAGAAACTGCATGTTCCAACTACCATTGCTCTGGCCTGTGGAGAAGCGAGGATCATCCAGGCATAGCTCCCTTATGGCTAGGCCCAGATCCACAGTGCCTTGGCCCAGCGGCTGGTGATAGCTCCTTCCTCCATGTTCCAACTGCCACTGCTGCGGTGTCTGAGGAAGGGAAGAGCAGCTAGCATCTGCTGGAGCTTTTCAGCCTGCCATTCCCCTTTCCTTGTGTGTCTTATTTAGATTGTTATCCTGAGGGCAGGGAACTGTCAAATTAATGATTTGTAAGCCACCGTGGGAGCCTTTTGGCTGAAAGACAGGGTATAAATAAATAAAGGGGGAGATAAGAGTGAGATTCCCGCATGCTCCACTGGCCATTGCCATCTTCAACCCCTGATCAAAACTAAACCGGAAGCTCCTTCCTGAATACCCCATTGAGTAGGTAAGGAGAATCTTACCCTTTAGGGAATTAGCGGGCTTCGGAGGAAAGGAGAGGGATTTTTTCTCTCTCTATCAACTAAAATGTTACATTAGTTAAAATGTAAATCTATTGGGCAGAGCTATCGTTTTTCATATAAGTATTTATGAATACTACAGATGGCCAGCATCACCTTAAATGTACCATTCTCTTACATGAGAGGAGAGCGACTCTTCTAAAAAGCTGTGCCTGCTAAGATAGCCAAAATTAAAGAAAGCATGTCCTTTTCTTAGAGCTATTGGATTTATCTATTTATCTATCACTTAAATCAGGGTGGGAATCAAACAGCCCTCCAGAAGTTGTCGGACTGCAATTTCCATTGATTCTAGCCTGCATAGTCAATTATGAGGAATGCCTGTATTTGCAATCTTGGGGGTTGTGTGATTGTGTTAGTTACAGGGACAGAGCCTGGATAGGCTGTTTAAGCTGTTCTCTTTTGCTGCTGTCTCAGCACCCTAGTGTTACTAGGTAGAATTAGCTGGTCACTTAGGCCCTTTCCACACGCGACGAGGGAAACGCTCTCTGCCGCTTCTCACCGGCTTTTTGGTGGGTCCAGGTGAGTCTGTCGGGATGCGGAGCAGTGCGAGCTCGTCGCTCCACACTGCTCTGGCGTCCAAAATGGCAGCTTCCAGTTGGTGGAGGCTCTCCACCAACCAGAGAAGCTCCCCAGCCTAAAGCCCACCCCCGGCAGCCTAAAGCTCACCCCCTGGCATGCACTAGTGCACGCCTGCAAATCTGCACCGGAGTGCGGCGACAGAGCGACATGGGGTCGCGCGCTCCATACTTTCTTAAAAGAGGTTTTTAAAAAGCACGCTGCACGACTAATTCCAGTTGCTCCAGAGCGGACTGAGGTGCAGAACTACGAAAAGTAGTCTGCCCCAGTCCACTCCACGGTGCAGGAGACCTCTGTTGGAGGTCGCTCTGCACCGTTTTAATAGGCCGGTGCGGAAAGAGCCTTAGTAACATGTAGGAGTTTCCCCATTGTCACTGTGTCCCTCCAAAAATGCCTCTAAAAGTCCCACGTTTTTGTTCCTGTACAAACCGATTTTATTTTGGAGAGCTACACAATATTCATCCCAAAGTATTTCCTGAGAACTCTCAGCAGTACCAAGGATTTTTATTCCTACTTCCCAGGTCAGTTTAAATTAACCTAATATTTTCTTAAATTAAATGTGTCTCAGCTTGACTATCTATTTGTATTATCCCAGAACTAGCCAATAAATATGTCAGTAAAGCCAGCTATAATTTCCAGAACACAGATTCAACAGGTATCACATAAGGGAAAGGGGGATGTTTCCATCTAAACAAAATGATTCTAACGTTTAACTAGTATAATATTGCTACAGCACTTTCACACTGTGACTGTAATTCTTGAATCATAACAAAGGAGGCTCAGTGGAAATAGGTGAAAATCAATTTCTCAAATGTTGCATTAGTCTAAATGTGACATGTGATCAATGGGAGGAGGAAGAACACAAGAGGAGTGGGGAATGACAGAAACCTGGGATATTTAAAGAAAGAATTTTAATGAAAATCTGGGACAAGCAGATAAAATCAAAACAAAAAGAACTGGAAACTCTCAATACTTTCAGAGGCTTTTCCCCACTTCTGGATGAGCCCAATGTGACAGATTTGTGTTTTCTCATGCAACAAGGTCCAGGGATTGGGATATGTGGAAACTAGTGTTGGCTGCATGTGCACTGAAATCTTTCCCGGAAGTTATGCAGTCATAACGGCAGGACTGTCAAGAAAAAGTAATATAAACAGATAGGAACCACAGATGATGACTGTGTGGCACTTCTGAAGTAGTGAGAGATTCTTGTGAGTTGTCAATCACTGCTGTAAGACTAAACGAAGTATGGTACAAGTTTCTTTAGAGACAATTTGTTTATCTAACATAGAATTGTGGAGCTTGAGAGTGATGGAGTGACTCTAGACGGATTAACTCAACTCCTGAAATTATCAGCCAGTGGGAAACTATAGTTATTACACAGTTTCCAACTCATGGCCTGGTAGGGTTCATACTACTTCAATGAACAGAAAATCACTAAGTAGTTCTTGAATTAATAGTATCCTGTTGTGTTAAAGTTAAGTAAACCCATGGCCCTAGTTAACCTGATGTGTCTTGTCTCATTATTCCTGGTCAGGTCACACATTCTCTTAGGTCACAAATATTGCTAGGCAATGTAAACTTATTGGTTTGTTATTGAATGCTGAGCATATTGTGTACTTACTATATGAAATGGCTATGGCAGAAATCATTCTATTTTAATGTGTACTTTGTGTGCTTGAAAAGGACCTGGGCCATTTTCTAAAAATAGAAACAAGTCTTCTAGAACACCTTTGCAATAGTCTCTTGATTTTGCCACAAATAGCTGCAGCTTTGTCTTTTCTAGATCCTTTCCTCAGCCATGAGTTCATAAGCTATAGAAGATGTCTGAGTGGTTGCCCAGCAACTGCCCAAGAGATTCTACTCATTTCTGTTCCTTTCCAATACAGCTTTTTAACTATTTCTAAGCCAAATTTGGCTGCAAAGTTATCTTGTTTTTGCTGTCATGTCTTAGAAGGAGTGTCTTCCTCTCCTTAGGGGCAATCAATTTCCCGGTGCATTCTGACTGACCTTGTACCCTTCAGACTATTCCAAACAGTATTATAAGAACTGATATAGCCCAGAATAAGCCATATATTATGAAGTCTCTGGTCTGAATTTCCTCTCTGCTATGAACTTACTAGCTTAAGAATGAGAATCATGCAGCCTTCCAGATGTCTTTGCAATGCAACTCCCAGAAGCCCTGACCAGCACAGCTAGTGGTGAGGAATACTGAGAGCTGCAACCTAACATCTGGAGGGCAGCATGATTTTCAGGCCTGTACTAGATGGCCCTAGGTAAGTCATTCTCAATCAACTCCAGTTCCCAATGGAAATACATTGGCTTACTGCACAGAGATGTTGTAAGGATTACAACTACACATGTAATGCACTCAGAACATTCAAAAGCAATAGATGTCACACATTCTGATTAAGAATCTAATTGTTCTAAAAATATTTATCTCTAATAGATTTTTTCCTCTCTCTACCTCTCTCTAATAGATTTTTTCCTCTCTCTACCTTTTCCTCTCTCTACCTTGAATGAGCAACTCCTCCGTGGACACAATTCTCCTTAATGTACCACACTCATAGGGCCAATCCAAACCTAACTTTAGTGGCAGGTTGCTCTGTTTTCAACTGGAGCCATGGTTCTCAAAAAAGGGGGTATAATCCATCCCTGGTACTGCTCTGTTATAACATATCGTCTTTTGGAGTTGTTATTTTAAGACACATTGTAAGCACCTGTAAGTTGTCATCATGGGGCAAACTGCAGTGACAAATATGGGGAGAAGAAATTCCTCTGTCACAGTCCTAACCTGAATCACAACACGCCTTCCTTCGCAGTCATTATTAATATAGTTGAAATGCAAAAGAAAACAGGGGAGATATATTCTCCTAACATCATTTCTAGTTTGCCTGTTAATATGTGTTAACTACATAGTGTTTTGATAGCCACTGCCCTCACTCTCCACCCTGTTCTACAGCAACTGTTCATTAACTGGTTCTCCAGCAAAAATACAGCCAGTTCAATTAGCAACTTGCTTTCTAGTGAATTGGAAGCTTCAGTACATACAAGGTTAAGTCCTCTAGCCTAGCTTAATTAAGTGAAGAGGCAGCATTTTCTCACTCTTCAAGCAAAAAGTAACAAGAATATCTTTCTTTACATAAATCTCATAACTTCTGGATGTTCAAAACTCTTTTGAGCTTAACAGCATCCACCAGATTGCCTGAATCCAACACTGTAAGGCTTTGGATTCAATTTTATAACAAAACTGCTTTCAAAACTATGCAGTACCTTTGCAGCAAAATACACATGATACAACATCAATAAGAAACTGGTTGAACTGTCTTCTGCTATTTTGAGAAGGGGCAGGCTAAATTCCTAGGTTTTAAGTGAATATGCAGGAATAGCTATATATAGTGGGACCTTAGTATCCACTAGGGTTTGGTTCCAGTGCCCCCATGGATATCAAAATTTATGGATGCTCAAGTCCCATTAGATACAATGATGTAGTAAAATGGTGTCTCTTATATAAAAGGGCAAAATCAAAGTTTGCGTTTTTGATTTTTTTGAAAAATATTTTCAAGCCATGGTTGGCTGAATCTATGGATACAGAATCCAAAGATACAAGGTCGATTGTCTTCCATTTTATGAGATACCATTCTTAAACCATGTGAGAAGTCTTTCCAAAATGATAACGGTGATTTGGGAGTCAGTCCACCCACATCAAAATAGGATGGTTTCATTTGCTGAGTTCCGTGTCAAAACAGCAAAATAAACAAGCAAAATGGCAAAATAAACAAGATTGTCTTATAAAAACCCAGAGATGTTTTGTTCAAAAGGAAATTTAAAGTTTTAAAAGACAGCTCATCATTCTTCTGGGGGTGGAGAAGAGAGGAGAATGAGAGATGAACAGTCTAGTCCCACACACATCTAATCAAAGGCAAGCTCAATTGAGTTTTATGAGATTTATTTCCAAGTTACAAAGTGGATGAATCATCAAAATGAATCAGTGAAATCAAGTGTGTGTGCGCCTTTTAATGAACCTTTTTTCTTTCCAATTACCATGTCAGTTTCATGAATATTGGGCCAAATTGCTGCTTCTCACCAAGTTTAGGTTGCCTCTACTACAAATACATAGGAACCAAGGTAATTACAGCAAAGCTTTCAATATTTCAAGATTTCAAGGGAATGCATGGATTTGTAGGGGGTTTGTGGAAAGGATGTTTGGAAAGTATAAAATGAATTTGCCAAATACTTCTACTTCCTTCTTTGGCCAATTTCAAACTAGTGACAACCAACAATAGATCCTTTCTAACTAGCACACTGTTTCCTTTTGTGTTGCCCTCTTTAAATTGTCAGGGTTTCTGCCTTGATAGACAGATATAGATATACATGTACACACACATATACATACTGTCAGATTACAGGAGTCAAGGAAAAACAACTTCAACAGCATGTGCCTGAACTCTGTAGTATTCTGAGGAACCGCCAAATGAGCAGTCATCCAGCTTTCCTGTACATCAAGAGTTGCTGAGTTTTCGGACATTTCTTTTAAGTGTTGCATCCTCTTTTAGAGAATGATGTTAGCCTGCTGATGTGATAAGAAACAATAAGTAGTGGGAAAACTCTTATCAATAGGATACCCAAGCTAAAAATGGATCAACTTTCATATGTTTGTTTCTTCGCTAAGATGAGCCGCCTTTTCCTCTGATTGCAGAACCTCTGCTACATCCTGTGCCATCTCAGAATGTTTCTGCCAGGAGCAGCCCTACTATTGAGCAAAGTGACAAAGCCCTACTATTAGGCAACTGTCTTGGGCAACAAATGCTACAAATGTAGACAGTAGCTGAAACCTTGCAACTGTTTTCTCTGCTGGGGGATAGGGCTGTGTACCCCATACAACCATCCTTGAGTCCTTAGTTAGCTTGCTGCATCAGGGGTGGTAGAGGACATTATAGAATTGCCAATGTTAAAGTAAAGTTAAAGTTAAAGTCATCTTGTCTCTTGGCTCAGGCTGCAAAATGATCCAAGCTAGCCTTACACTCTGCTGTGACTCTCTAAAGTTAAGTAGCCCCTCCTTCCCACCTCAGTCAGAAATACACTCCATTATAGTTGTGGTTTAGTTTGAATTACTGCTGAGGATTCCACACTGCTCTCTTGTAACCAGGAGCTTCTGAACTGTCACTGTAGTGAAAAGCAAAGGGTGCAACTTTATTGATACGTATCATTTCTGGTCACTTGCTTCTGTGGTTAGCAGAAGGAAGTATTTCATGCATGGTTTGTCGACTAGGGATCTTAAACAAAGCTCTTGATTTCTCCTTATCTGGCTCGTGCTTTTGTCTTTCCCACACTGACTAAACAAGTTCCAGCTAAATGATTCATTTGCTTTCTGGTTCCCATAACTGCCTTTGTCCTCCTGTTTAAACTAAAAAAGGGGGAAACAAACAAATAAAATTATTGTAATAGGTACCTTTGGACCAGTTCTGATAAATTATAACTCACATTGACCCTTCTTTGAAGGCAATGAGATAGATATAAACAGAGAGTCAGGTATCACCCAACAGCTTGGCATTAGAAGCTGGAAATGCCCTTCAGGAAAGAATGAAAATGGGTCTGGGTGTCAGCCAGACACTTAATGAAGCTTTTGAGTAGGCTGTGGAAAATTGTTTTTGGTAAGCCTCACCACCCCTCAGCTCAGACAAAAAAAGTGCATTGTACAGTTAAATACCTGAATGCTGGGCAACCTGGGCAATACTAATATATGCAAGAAAACATATTCACCTGTTATTCATCTTGTCTGTTTCATCTGTACCACAAGGATGCTTTATCCTATAATGCAGGGTGGGTTTTTTTTGTATGTATTGTGGGTATAGTTTGGCCCCTAAATGCTGTTTTTACACCTTCCAACATTTCACAGGGGAAAATGGGACACATGTGGCCGAATAACATCAGAGTGTGGTCAAGATGGCAAATGTTATTAATGAGGTAGCAGAGTCAGCAGTAGTTTGCTTTTGCCTGAAATTACAGGGAAGGGTGCAATTCTACCCCCTCCTCTCCCCCTCTGCTGAGCTAAATGCCTCTTGCATTTTGAAATCAATTTGCACCAACTGAAGTAAACTGAGGGTAAAAGAGGAAAGTGGAAGGAAAAGTGAAAAACTGGGACATTTTAACAGCAGCTGAAAAAGTGGGACAGCAGAGGATTAACTGAGACAGTACCAAACAGACTGGGGCAGTTGGATGGTGTGTGTTTTGGGGGACCTACTCCAAAACAACCAAAAATTACTTTCCAAAGTGAACAGAAGTGACTGGAATGTTACTTGCGGTTTGGAATGGAAGAATATTTGTCTCTGCTCATTTTGTAGCCTAAAAATGGATTTCTTGACACCGTGAAAACCCAGTAGGGAAAAATAACACAGTGAACCATTTTTTAGGCCAGGAAATGAACAATGGAAAATATTTTTCTACTCCTAACTGGAAGTATCATTCCAGTCACTTCTGTTCACTGTAGAAGTTTGTACAGTTTTAACCTGGTACTTGCACATATTAAATTTTTTCTGGAAATTATTCTCTGCAGAAATATGCATGCTGTTCTTGTGTGACAATTGTTGGGTTTTGTGCAAAAAAAATAAAATAAAATTGTGCAATTCTTCTGAAGCCAGATAGTCAGGTATGCAGTTTTTTGTGCAGGATTGCTGTGTTTTGTGTAGAAAACAAGAATTTTACTGAGAAAAAAAGTTAGATTTTTGGGATGTGTGTGTGTGTGTGTGTGTACAAGATTGCTGTTTTTGTACAAAACAAAACAAGCAATCTTGTACCATGTGATTATCTGGAAACTGGTTTTTGCACATAAATACTTGATTCTGACACAAGCTGCCTCCATATTTTTGTGCAGCATAATTTCCCAAAACACCTCAGGACTAGAGCATACCAGGCAAGAACTGCAAAGAAATATTCATTTTCTTTACAGCAGGGAGAAAACAGTGGAAATTATTCATCCTTACTTGCAAGGACAAAATAATTTAATATTTACCTGTCTACTTCAGGTTCATCAAAAATGGTGGTGGTAGAGAGGCCCATATGGTATTCAGAGGTGCAGAAACTGGCCCTCTGAACCATGGCAGGGGCCCATTCCCGTCATAGTGCCTAGGATTTTCTGTTTAAGCCAAAGATGGGGGAAAGTGGCCTTTAGACACAATTCCCAGCACTGGTTTCTCTGTATAGAAGTGACGAGAACTGCAAAATCTGGTCTAACAACTTTGGGAGATCCACATGTCCTCACAATCATAGCTTCAGGAGATAACTGCTGCTTGACATCTGCATTTCCATTTGTCCACTGCCCTTCTAGCAATGCTCCATTTTGAATTTAATGTGCAACACATGCCATAGAGAAGGTGTTCTTCTTCATGAGTGGGTCTCACATAATTACTAGATCACATTTTAGACATTTCTCCTTCCACAGACATTAAGTGATTCATCTACTTTCATAACTAACAGCAACAGTATATAGGCCTAAAATGTCACTTTGCAGATAGAATGATCCATCTCTTTGACTTCCCTTGTAAACATGTTTCATCAGGGGGTCACTAATATGCTTTTATTGCCTCACTGTCAGAGATGATGCCATTACGCAGCCTGATAAAGTATTCTACAGAGGGCTCCTTTTAATCCCCCTCCCCCTTTATGCAATCATGAGAGACTATAACCAATAAATTTATTTCAATGCTTCCTTGCTGTTAACTAATTCTGAGTAAATCCACTGGGGCAGGCTGAGTACAAACACTTCAAAGAATTTTTTTTCCACATAATATTGAAAATGATATTCACTTTGGGATGGAGGTTTAAGTACTGAGCTGCTTCTGTTTTCTTTACCATTAGAGCTATGTAGCTACTAAATGTCATTTATTCAAAACACTGTATTCTGAAGGATTTGTAGCACGAGATGACTATTTACCTTCAATAAATCTATTGCATCATAAAGGTTACCTTATATTATCCATGTGGCAACTGGTAGAAGAGGGACGGAGAGGAATATCATATTTTTTAGTAGGGTTGTCAGAAAAAATACCACCACCAACACAGAACTAGACATGATAAAACACACAGCTACAGCTGAAAATGACAGCTACATGTTGAGTTCTGCTTGTAACAGTTAGGTCAATAGTCTTCAATCTTTTCAGACCTAGATTTAACATTCAACCTACAAAACAGTCTCATTTTTTAATTATTCAACGTATAACTAAAGCATCCAAAAGAATTTTCTGAAAGGATTAACAAGCTGGAGGATTTTAGGAGTTATAATGCAAGAAATACATTTGCCAAGCTCTGCATATACTCTACATACTTTCAGTTTTTACTCTTCCTATGACAAGCCTAACTACATGCAGACATAATGTTACAACAACCATTCTTCCCCGTAGAAATCTGGGAATTATAGTTCTTTTGTTGGCAGCAGGAAAGTAGAAGTCTTTAACAAAGTTCTTAGTATTGGCACAAATCTTCAAATCAAAGGATGAGAGGACAGCACAGAACCTGTATGATCTGAAGCATGGACACATGCATTCCATCCTAATCTCTGCCCTTCTTCCATCTTTCTACTTAAAAATAGTAAATGGCAGCACTTCCAGTCAAGCTAGCCACCTTTCTTCAGGTAGTAATTCCTAATCAGTAGGGATGGGCCAACCAAATCTGCAAATCCTCAAATCCTTGGGAAGGATTCGAAATTTACGGATCCGAATCCCTGGGCCAAAACAGACGAATTGAATCTTTAAAATCCCTGCACACTCAGAGGCCTGAGCTGGTGTGAGTGCCCCGGATCAGGCCCATGCGGGTGCGTGGGGACGGCGAGAGCTGTTTTCCTACATGCCCAGAGGCCTGAGCTGGCACAAGAGCCCCAGATCAGGCCCGCGCAGGCATGCCGGGCCAGCAAGAGCTGCTTTCCTGCAAGCTTGGAGGCCTGAGCTGGCGCAAGCGCCCTGGATCAAGTTCACGCCTGCTGCCTGCCCCTGTGGCTGCCTCCCTCTGCAAGGTAATTATTCTCTTCTTCCAATTCTTTTGACTTGAGACTGGAGGGTGGGGATTGGGACTGGACTAGAGGCTGGTGTTTGTTTTTGTTAAGTGCCTTCCTTGTTTTAGGTTTTGAGACTGGACATCTGGGTAGAGAATTAAGACTGGGCTAGAGGCTGGTGTTTATGTTTTTTTAAAGTGCCTTCCTTGTTGTAGGACTTGAGACTTGACTGGAAAGTACAGTGTTCTTGAGATTTCAAGGACAGCTGAAGAAGATTCCTTTGCATGGCTCCCTTGCAAAGCTCTTTCATACACAATTCTGGGGTTTGTGGTTGGACAGTGTCACAGCCTTCTTCACCAAAGTGTGCTGGTGCATCATCAAACTACAACCCCCAGGATGCCATAAGGAGCTATGCAAAAAAATAACAATAATAATCCAGTTTTGACCTGGATTATCTCTGTACTGTAGTATGTGGCCCTGTTTACACAGGCAAGAGAATGTGGGGTTAATAATCCACATTTTCCTACTTGTGTAGAAAGGGCCTTCATGTCATTTTCAATTTGGCAAGCTCCTAAGGCAAAACTATGACAACTGTCCTGGCCAGATTTCTTCAGAGGCAGGTTTGCCTTTGCCTAGGCTTTTGCTAAGGCTGAAAGAGTGTGTCTTTCCCAAGATTATCCTTGCCCTTTTTGTTTTGTTTTGTAATAGTCAACCCAGGAGTCAACTGCAACATCTGGAGCTACTTCCAAATTACATGTAATTCTTAATAAGAAGTATATGGGTATGTTTTCCGGAAAGTGAAAACTATTATTTAATTTGTTTTTCAGTAAACAAAGATGTCAAATTCTGCTTCAAAACAGTTTTCAGTAGAAGTGCTTTGTTTCCCTTGCTTTTAAAACCTTTTTTGTAAAAAAGGATTCGAAAGATTCGAGATTCGTGAGATTTGTGGATTCACAGAACCTTCCAAGGATTCAGGAAATTCTGGATTTGTCCCACCTCTATTAATCAGATCTGGAAAATCAGTGAGTGACAGTGGTCATTCTTTCAGCCTTACAGGAAGGCAAGGGCAAATCTCCTCTGAATACATCTTGTCAGGAAAATTGTACAACAGGATCACCATAAGTCAGAGTTAACTTGAAGGCACTTAACAACAACAATACACTTCTGGGCTGGTAATGAAAACGGTCTGTGCCAGAAGCTTTGTCAGCAGCATGGCTCTGATTAACAGCTGTACAGTGGCATGGAAAAGGTTAATTTGTACAGACAGTTTCACTTTAGCTTGTCAGCTGAAGATTGGGAAGACAGCAGGGTCTGGGAACAGACTGGGGAAATGGAGTCCTCCCTCCACATTTGCAGGTTTGACCTTTATGAATTTGATTATTTGTGAGTGCAAATAATTATTTGTGAGTCCTCCTTCCATTCCTTTGAATTTTGTGGGCACAGAGAAGGAAGGCAAGTGTGCCCAGGAAAAAGGCAAGGGAATGAGAGGCAGAGACATGTGCATACGTTCTCTGGAGCTTCCTCCTCTCATTCCCATGCATTTGGCCCTGACGGGAGAATGCACGCTGAGGCAAAATGCAAAGGAATGGGGGAAGGCTTACAGAAGCCTTCCTTTTCCCCTCTGGATCTCCCCCTCCCACTGCTATGCATTTGTTCCAGGATGATGAATGTGTGCTGAGGCAAAATGCAAGAATGAGGAGGGAGCCCCAGAAGGGAATGGGAGGGGGAGCATGGGAGGGAGTTATTTGCCTTTTTTCCCACTTTCGTGAGGGTTCTGCAGCCCGCACCCTCATGAAAGTGGAAGGGCCACTGTAAAACTTTCCTGTTAGCAACCTGCTTGTACAGTTGTCACAGCTGTCAGGGTGGAAGACGGGTCACACTTGCCCACTTTGATTTCCTTTCCTTATATAGTTGCTTCTGCACTATATAAACTACATTTTCCATTGGCCTCACAGGGTGGGGAGAATCCATTAACACCCACTGTATACTGTTGGCCCTGGGATAGTCTGGGTAGAATTAGTTATTTAGGAGCCAAATTCTATTCTGTTTTTACTGTGAATAGATGTTGGAATCCATCAGCTAAACCACTGTGATGCTTCCTTACTGGTAGACCTTCTACTGTACTGTTTATTGCTAATAAGTCTTATCTTATAGCAGTAATACGTAACAGTTTTCCATACCAAAGTCTTGGGAAGGCCTGGAATTACAGCTAGTTGGAGCTGAGAACATTGTCCCAACCCATTAGTTGAAGACTAGTGGTTTACACAGTCTTAAGTGTTTCATCACATCACCATATCATGCATTTTCCTCACCCTATATTGCATATTACTGGCTGCTGCTGGTGAAGGTTGGAAAATATAAGAAAGCAATGCAGGCATATGCATAAACATTGCATGAAGAGGAAGAAAACTTGACATGGGGCACTCCATCTACATGCACTCCATTCATCCATTATCCAATCATTATCTCATACCCCACAGCACCATATCACCAACCACACATCTATACTTCTTTTATCTCCCATCTCTCTGCCTCTCCCATTCACATAGACCTCCATTCACACATATATATGCATAACACTTTTATCTTCAACCCCTTTTCTTTCTTTCTTCCCCAGTCTCTGTCCTTTGTCTTTCCTTCTTGCTGTGCCTTCGCAAGCACACACATGTGCCATTTATTTTACAAAGAGAAAACTCTCACTGGCTCCAATGAGAATTTTGTGGCCAGGAAAGCTGACACACAGAATGGGGGAGTATGCTTTTTACTTAATCCTAACTGGCCTATGAATGTGATTGGTAGAGGGAGAAGGGGACAGCATGAGGAGACAACCAAGGGTAAATCCTGTAAAAATCATCTCCCCACATGGCATTTCTTCCTAAATCACACTAGAAGCAAGGTTTTTATTTTGAAGTATACTGTAAAAGCTGTTACCCCCAAGTGACCCCAGGAATAAGACATAGGCAAAAGAGTTCCATGAATGGAAATTCCTCTGTCCTAAAATCCAACAGCTGAATGGAGGGGCAGTGAGAATGTATTTGTGTGTGAATATATACACATCTGACATTGCAGTAGGGTAGATGTGGCCCAAGGCCAGAGGTGCTCCATCCCTGTGTTAATCTATGGTTTAGCATGACATGCAAACAAAGCCACTGATTCTACATTTTAATCCTGGCAAGTCCAAACTCACTTCTCTCAAAGCAAGACTATTGAGAAAAAAAATAAAACTTCTCTTAACCCCCCACCACCATAATACATATTTGCTATAAAGTTGTTTGATAACACAAAACAAAGTTAAATCTCTGACTCTATGGTGTTTGAAATTAAAGATTTCATAAGGAAACAAAGGATAGCTAGATTTACTATAAAAGGAAGATGATGCTGTAATGCTATATATATATATATTTGCCACAACTCCACCTCGAGCACCAAGAAGCTTCAATATCCTTTCGGATAGTCTTTTTTAAAAAAAATCTGATTTGGAATTATGGAAAACACTTTGTTTATTAAATAGTTTTATCAAGACTTGGGCTTTGGGGATTTTGTAGTTTTGAAATTGTAGATCTCCCCCCTCCCCTCCACTGAAACATGGAATAAAATACTTGAACTGCTTAAAATTGTGAAATGTGGACTGAATTTAACTTCAAGAATCCCTTTTAAGCCTACTTTTCATGTATGGATTTCTTTTAAGGCTTCTAAGCTGGCTCTTTGGCTAAAATATTCACGTCCATACAGATATAAAAATAGCTTTACTGCTTTAGGATGGAACAACATGCAAGTAGAAGATTTGGGGGTGCTGCCTGTTTTCTCAATTACAGAAAAGATATACCAGCTTCTATAAATATTCAGAAAGCAGTTCCTACTTATTAAAAGTAGAAAGATTAACATTTCCAAATAGTGGAGGGACTAACAAAGACTACAGAAATGGAACAGCTGAACAGAATCTGGGAAGTACTGTCTGGTACAATTAATAGCATATCAGATATCCAGCATTAACTTCAAATATGTCAAAGGCTTTTGGAGCCCCCGTCTCTGTAACTAGTATTGTTGCATTATTTATTTGACATTTGCAATATTTGGGAGTGGCAGAACCTCAAACTGACTTTTTTCATTATTTAAGTGTGTATTTGTATTCTGTTTAAAAATTTGGACAGAGATAACAGTATGGTTCCCAGGTGTCTTGTTCTATATGAGATATTCCATATTTGGCTTAAAATCTGGTTTCATGTTGAGGTAATAATGGATGTCCCAAATTCTGTGTCTCTTGATCTGGTGAGAGCAGACACCAGTTGTGCTCACAAGGGACTAATCTCCAACATTTGGTACATGGAGCACATTGATCTGTTAAATAATAAATGCTGTGGGTGATTGTTCCTGTACTCTTCCTTCTTACTGGTGAAGCTAAGCAATGGGCTCATCAAGTAAATTTCTTATTTTAAGATGTTCAGCCTGCCATTTTGAGATTTCCATGGGTGTGGGGTTCTCACATGTTTGCAATCTCATGGAAGCCCAGAATGCTCACAAGAGGTAATCCTCTTGGAGACTGGAGGAGGCTTCATACGGGCATGCTTCAAGTGTTCCTGGTCCATCTTAAGTTGTCTTGGCAACTAGAATGACTTATCCCATGTTGCTGTTGGTAAATGTGTATTTACCAACAAGGACAATTACCCTTGCTTAAAAGATCAAAATTTGTTAATGATTTGATACATTTTATTCATCATTGTAAAAGAAAATGTTGTATTGTCTATTTTTTCCTATTCTTCCAGGAAAACAGAGTTTTGGGGGGGGGAACAGAAAAACACTATTTTTACCAATTTTTACCATTTTCTTTTCTAGGCCTTCATATCTCTGTACCAAAATTCAGAGCAGAGTCACAGTTCTACTCATATGGAAGTCACTGGTCATCACTGAATAATGGAGAATTTTAAAGAAGCTACTGAAACGGGTATTTGAGGACTAGGTTTTGTTTGTTAACATCTGTGTGAGTGTATGTGGTTTCAAGAACGTGAATTTCATGGGATTTTTGATAGTTATCTCAAAAAGACAACTATAACTATGTATGCTTACTTAGATATATAGTTTTGTGACTGACCACTGGCAAGAATGCAATTATTACTGTCTGTAATTTCCAAATTTAATTTCCACTTGTTGTAACTGTTTACAACAGTAGCAAGTCATGTATAAATTATTAATGTAATTCAGGATAATATTTCATGCATCTGATAGCATCCTCTGACATCTATGACAGCTTATGCCACAATAAATAAATACTTGCTATTAGGTAGTTAACAAGATGCCACAAGATTGTTATTTTAACTGCAACAGACTAGCACAACTACCCCTCTAGAAACTATGAATGTTTGAGATGCTCAAATCTGACCCACTTCTTCTCATTGTAATTCTAGTAGATTGGGCTCAAAGGAAAAATGTTTTAGACTCTTCCTCAGAAAGGTCGTTTAGATATTATTATCATGGCTCGATTTGCAAAAAAATCTCATATAATTTTTATGCTTTTCTTCAGCTTCAACACAATATGAAGGGTTGCAATTTGCCTGGACAAATAACCTTCAGTGAGGTGAAACCTCATTGGGTATTCTGCAGGAATTTGGCTTTGATTGGATCGGATTGATTTCCATCCGGCTTATCAGTATGTGCACTGTACAGGGTTCCCCCCATTAAGCTCATGAAATTGATGGCCAAGGAAGACTGCACTGTACGGATTTGAAATTCAAACATTTGGAAGTGCTTTGGGGATATATATTAATGGTTTTGGGCCCTATCAAGTGACAGCATCGAAAACATATGGTATGAAGTAGTAAAAATGTATCCTTTCCATAGACTTGTCCCTTTAGTCTGATGGAGCTGCAAGAAATATAGACCCTGCTGTGAGAATTTCAATAAAGCACAAGATGGAGGGGGTGGGGAAGGCTTATATTAAATTCACACAAGTTTATATTAAAATTCCATTACAGAGAACCTAAATGTCGTGTCAGAGAGTGCCTTTATAAGACATTTGTTCAGGCCTGGAGTTTGCAGTGGCTGAGTATTTGGACAGTCAATATTAATTTGAAATGGTAAGCCAGCTCATCTCTTAAAAACCATCAGATCCTCTCTCCCTTCCTCGTTTTCCATCTCACTGCCCAGTCTGCTTGGAGAAAGTGGACAGGTACAAACCTAGTCAGTCAAGTCACCGTTTGAGAAAGATCTCCTATCTGCAGTTTTAAATTCAAAGTTTTGCATCCTTTGTGTGGAGTGCATGAGGGACCCTGTCACTCACAGCTGGAGGCTGGATGTATGGGAGATAAAATGTGCACATGTGGGTGAAAGATGAACTTTTCAGATGAAAACATAGCAATCATTCTGGAAATATCTCACCTGTGAAGACTGCCAAGGAACAATGTACTGTTCTAAGTCTCTTAGCCCAATCCCGAGCAAACCATAAGTCTATATGAAATGGTTGAATGAGGTTGGCATGCAGGAACAACATAAGGAGTCCATAAGTAACAAAACCATACGGCTTTTGCAGATACTCTCTCCTTCCTTATACAGCTCCTTAGCATTAAGTGTGCATGTTTGTCAAAATCACTGAAAGCTATTCAGTCTTCTGCACTTGCTCTCTATTTGTTGATGTCCTGTGGACTTGACTACTATTTGTTTGTCTGGCAGGTGGGTGGTTCTGTGACCAGGGAAAAATTTTTTGCCCTCTCCAAGGTGTGAGCATTATCTTCTATTGATATGCAGTCAAAAGGCAGAAATTCTATGAATCACAGTATAGCTTTGAAACAGGCTTGGGTTGGGCTCACTTTGTTTGCAAGGAAAAAAACTCTTGGCAGGGCACTTGCTTCATGAACCAAAAGTCGGAGATTAAAACATTAGTATTTCCTAAATATGGGTCTCATACAGGAGGAGTAGAGATGGAATTCTTTGCTTATTTTCTTCCAGCTGCGAGAAAGTCTTCAAAAACCCTAGAGTTTTCAAAGACTATTCCAAGTTTGGGACTTATTTTATACAAAATTTGCATCATTTAGCAAATTAGACAGTATTTTATATTTTATTCTATTTTGCACAGAAATAACTTAAGAAAATTCTGTTTCCTAAGCAAAAAACTGTGCACAATTTTTGTACTGAATAAATCATTGGAACTTTGCACAGAAAAAAAAAATATCACTGAAGTTTTCTGCACTGCACAGGACACCTACTAGAAGATCTTTTTAGAAATTCTGCCAGTTAGAGTCCACACTATTTGATTAAATGGCCCCACAGTATGATTGAATATAAGGCAACTTCATATATACTTTTAAATTCACACACCAAAATCTCCCATCAGCTTTTGGCATGCAATGGCATGTTCTCCTCTCTTCTACAAACCAAGAAAAGCATCTCAATAGCCCAGCTGATTTCAGCATTTCACACCAGCAGAATATTTTCGTACTAAACAAGTAATATTGTACTTTTCTGTCAGTAGTCTGTATCTCTGAAATGTAGATACATAGCAACTAATATAGTGAGCTTCTCTAGAATAGAGTTCACTTTAATATCCCAGGCTATTGTTCATGAAAGCAATACCATGTTTATCTACACTACAGTGTTTATATGAGAAGACAGTATTGGCAGTGCCAAGCTTTGCACAGGCTTTCAGATCATTAGCAAATGTCTTCTGTGTAGTCAGATATGGAGTGTGAGAGCTAGGAAATTTAGTGAGAGGAGTCTCAGGTATGGAGAAGGAAAGGAAAGAGTACCCAGAGTGCTTGCTTACTAATCTTCTTGTCCTCAGTGGAACAGGGTGTTACAACACATTGGGCTATACAGAAGAAAAAAATGGAAACTGCTGCAAGGGCTTGTTCTTTCTCTCTCTGCATTTCAGAACATTTTTGTGAAAAACTTATTTGCATACACACACAAAAATCACTCCTCAGCTTTTTGGGCAAGATCTGGGGAAAATGTACAGAAAACAATGTACCAATGTTTTGCATAGAAAAGTTATTTTGTGCAACGTTTTTGTTTTTACACAAAAGCATGTGCTCTGTGCAAATGAATTTTTCACAAAGTGTGCAAAACATTGAAAATTCCACCAAACCCTCTTACAATCTTGCGCAGCAGTGAACTGTTTGCAATTACTCATTCTTTCATGAAAGAACAAAATAAATTAAGTTTTCCATCCCAGGTTTTCAAGTAAGGGTGGCTATTCAGGTTGTGAAATAAACAGTAGGGATATAAGGTGGGGGAGGGGAAAAGAGCTATAGATGAAATGCTGCTCCTCCAGAAAAAAAAAAGGAACAGGATATGCTTTTCTTGATACCAAGGGATTGGAAGAAGACAGTGACACTGCATGGTTGTGCAGCTGCTGTTCTACCTCTTTGTTCTGAGTGGCTTCCCCTCCACCTTCCTCAGAGCTGCTTGAGTTCTTTCAGTTGCCATTTGTAAGGGCTGATAGGTTATTTTTCTTGATGTGCTTGACTGAAGCACCTTTCACTGCCAGGGTAGCATGGGGATTCGTTCATTGGCAGCCTTGTTACACCAAAACTGGCAGGCAGTGTGGATACCAAGAGAGGTGAAAGACTATACTCTTGTGAACACCTGAGGCATCTTGAAGGTAAGTGAATGCTAATCTACCTTATCTCATTTTGGCAGCTGGCTCGAGTTGGTGATAGTAGAAAGAACTCTTCGTCCATGCAGGATCTCACACACAGAATGTTGGCCAGTGATGATGGGAGGAAACAGACAGGTGAGATGACAAGCACAGCTTGGCATACCTACGCTTTGAGCAAGGTTCTCTTGCACAGAGGGAGCTGTAGGTAAATGATATAAGATTAAACAGTGATAACACTTTACCTGTATGTTTGACTGCTACATTGCAGGCTCTGGTTTGTTAGAAATAAAGTTACGACTTTTTACTCTATCAGTCTTGCATTTTTGTTCAGAGTTGAGGACATGGAGAGGGGCATGGAGACAGGGAATCTGGGGAAAATATCCCATAAAGTCTAGAGAAAGGAAGACTTGTGTGATGATGTTAGGAAAGAAGAAATGGACCATGGGCCATGGACTCAGGAATTGAGAAAGGACAGAAGTATGCTGAATTTCACATGCTAATTTGAATTAATCATAGAAATCCTTGCTTGCAACTTTGCAATTCTACAGTAAAGCTTTAATGATAGCCACATCAGTTCCACTGCCAAGAAAGAGTAGCAAAAATTCAATAATCAATTTTCAAGGACAACATACTAACTGTTCCGCAGAAAGCAACTGATTCAGTGCCACTGAGCCTCAAAATACATCCACAATTTCCTGTCCCTTCCTGAAGCAGCTTGCCTTCCATGAAAATTTTGGGGGACCATCAGACCCTTCTAAACAACATTTAGTAGAAGACAAGGAAGGTCATCTGTGGGAGAAGTTACTTGAACTTGAAGTTACTTTAGCGTATCAGCCTGATTTGGGGGAACTCTCTGCTTTCTCAGAAGCTCCCTGAATCCTGTCCTACACTGTTCAGGAAGACTCTCTTGACTGCTCAAAGACTTACGTGGCACAAGTGGATGGAAAGGGAAAAGGGGACAGGGAAATATCTTTAATCATGTGTCCTATTTCTTATTTTGCATATTTCATAAAATTGTTCTTTTCACTCAGAATACACTCACTTGGTTCTGTTAAGTAATTGAATGAGACTGCCCTTCTACCAGGCACAAAACAATACTTCTAAAAGGTTTCTTGTTCTATTGTTAGTATATGGTCCCTCCCTCTTTTTTTGAGGTAGCAAATCCTTTCACATTTCAGCTTGTCATCCATCATTGCTTAGATGAATCAGTCAGTTCCTTTGATACCAGAAAGGTTTGGAACAGTGTTAGATTTATCTCTGTCCAAATGATTCACTGTCATTTTCTAACCTTCTCTGTTTTGTCCATCTGTTGCCTATTCTAACAGGCAAGGACAACTAGAGGTGGACAATGCTACTTTAACTATCTCATTCCATTCTTGAAACAATTTACAGGAAGAACAAATGCATTTATTTATGGAGAATAAAACTAAGACTCAGGAATGGAATTGAAAGTCCTAAGTCCAGGTGTATGACAATGACACACCTTCAATGATTTCATAAGGACTGAACTTGTTAGGATGAAATGGAGCCTTATGTGATTTCTTCACATAAGATAGAGGGGAAGAATATTTTATTAGCCCAAAAGTCACAGCAGGCTTCCATGCATCCAGAGAAGCTGGGTGTCCTGGGAGCTGTAGTTTTGATAAGGCTTACTACTTGAGGTATACAACATACACATAGGGATATTCTGAGGCTTCAGTGAAGCATACAGCTGCACACAGGCATGTCTTTCTGCCTCATGCCCTCTGGTCAGTAACACAAAGGATGGAGAAGAGCAAAGCACAATTTGAAGAATAGATTCTACACACTTCACCAACCCTAACTCATAGGTGGGTGTATGTCATGTTTATGGTTGCAGCTGAGGCAGCTGTTCATGATTTCTAGCTGCTCAGGATACATGCATGAACATCACTTAAAAAAGCAGAGCTGACGTGTGTAACACCCCTGGGTGCCCACTGTCCCCACCATGCCTTGGCCCCCTCCCCACAGACACACAAACACACATTTTGATATTTGCTACTTTTCTACTTTTGTGAGGGTCATGCACACCAACCATAGCGAATGTGGATATACACACAATGTTCATACCATTACTCAGTCTTTGACAAGGACTGTTCAGTGGAAGCCATTCATATTTTGTTGGGAGCTGGCAAGTCACTGACCAACAAGTGAAGAACATGAATGCATGAACAAGCATTTAGTTCCTTCTGTGTGACACTTTTGATGCTGGTGACTTTCTGTTCCTTTTCTTCTGTTTACTGAATTTCTTCCTCTGATCCTGTCTTATTTGATTAGCACAACAGATAGGACAGGGCCACTGAGAATGCATTGCACTGTCATATTCTCTGTGTGCAACAGACAAAGATTTTTCATTTCATACACCATTTACAACTTGCTCTAGTGATTCCATAAAGCCAGTGTATATTCCCTTAGCACACTAAGTGGGAAGAAAGAGGTGATCTACTTTTTCTTCTCTTTCTTTGACAACCACCCCCAACCTTTGCCTTTAGTCAGATAGGACACCATGGATCCCATCCATCAAGCTCTGCAGCCAGGTAAACAATCATTTCCATAGAGACTGCACAGGTTCTTTTGCAAATGGAACCCGATGAAAATGGATGGAGGCTGTGCAACATCAGTATTTGATGGATTACTTTACACATCAAGAGTACCTTCGCAGACCTATTTTTATGAATGTAAAGGCTTGATCACATATAAGTATTAATTGCTGAAGAACTTCACTTAAGAACCAAGTGATGATTTGAATATGATAATGAGTCAAACAATATCTAGAACGGGAGATACAATTTTCATGTCATGACCAATACAACACTTTTCAATGGTGTTACATTTATACCTTCAGCTGCAAGTCATCAAGAATATATCATGGAAACCAAATGACTGTCATTTTTGGTATCAGTTATACTAAATAGGTTCTTCTAGTAGTTTAATTTCTATATTGCAAGGCATTCAATCTGATCTAGGTGTCATTATGCATCACTCCATATAGCAGTCAGAACATAGATGGGTAGAACAATTAGATGGCCATTTATCCAGCTCTTGCTGTGCATAGTTGCATACAATCAACAGCATTAAGTGTACATTATGTAAACAAAGTGATCTACATACTAATATTAGTTCTACTTATTTTATTCTTCTAGTAATTTCATTTACATGTTGCAAGGTCTTCAGTCTGATCTAGTTCATTGCACCTATCAATCAGAAAATGATACACTGGATTGTCACCTATTTATTGGTTGTGCATTGGATGGTCATCTGTCCAGCACTTGTCATCCATAGTTGCACACAATGAGTTACACAGAACATGGGTGGGTTTTGCATTTGGACGCTAATTTCAATGCACATCCTACTGAATGTGCACGTAATGTGCATACAACATATATGAATAGGCTGCACATTTCAAATGCAAGTGTACCACACTGGAACCACTAAAAGTGAGGGAAGCATTAAGATGGCTGCCCAAGCAATGGTGATCTGTTCCCACTCTCACCTGTCAGAGTTAAATATAATTATCTCTTTAATCTTCTGTAATGTCAACACATAGCTGAAATCTGATTGGTTTTGTGGCACTGTAATATCAGCACATGCCACAGTGATATAATTCCTGACCAGCTCAGATCACACTGCAACGAAGACTTAAGATAGTGCCAAAACATTGGAAACTGCAAACATGTATGGACAAAAATGCAAAAGACCAGGGATGCCCATGGTCTGAGGGCAAGAGACATCTTACCACCAAATGGAGTAATGAGGCAACTTTTGCTACGACTATCAACCACCAGTGTAAAAGACTAATAGTGTAGATTTTTATAGCCCTCTAAAGCCTTTTTTTCTTTTAAGATATTAAATTTTGAGTATTAAGGGCAGAACTAATAATTATACAGCTAAAGCTAGGAGTAAATTCTCTTTTAATATGACTCTGCTTTGAACTGTGAGAATATACTTGACAGATGCAAACTTTTCCTTTCATTTCTCTTTGGGAAAGTCCTCAAATATGTGCTTAACTTTATTAAATGGATCTCCTACTTCCATTGAACAGAAACTATCATAAAAGCTATTGTTGTGCTGCCAAGATCTTATTTTACTCTAAATCATGGGACATCTAGCATTTTTAAAACAGTACAATAGCAGAAATGAGAAAATATATTTCCTATAATATCACTGCCTGTGCAAGAAATCTCTTGATGGTTGTAGAGAAAAGGTCAAGCCCTTGGCTACAGAATATATGATACATACCAGGAAACATTAAAAGCATTTTAAAAAATATACTTTAAAACAGTGGTTCTCAGTCCTTGGACTTCTATATGTTTTAGACTTCACCTCCCAGAATCTCCAATCATTGGCCAAACTGGCTGAGGGCTTCTTCAAGTTGAAGCCTGAAGAACCTGGAGGACCAAAGTTTGACAACTACTGCTTTAAAGTTAACTAGAAAATGCAATACTGGACTGAAATCCAAGCAAACGTAAAATATAAGATTTCCTTTTCCTCATCGCTAACAATGGCAGCCTGCTGTCTCATATTTAACATTAAAAAAGTGGGAGTAGATGGCATTTTTAGTAAGGATAGTGCACTTGGTTTTGTATGCAATGCAGTATGATAAAGTGGTAAGCCTTCTCTGTTAAAAAAGAAAGTATGATATAAAATGATGAATTCAAAAGATCACAACATTACAAGAATGTAGAGCCTTCTGTGCTACTTTTAGAGATGTCATGATTCTGTGTAATAGGTGACCATGACAGTCACATAGTAATATTTTGTGCAATAGGGACAGTTACAGTTCCCTACCAAAAAAATGATTCTTATTTGTTGGGAGATGTGTACTTTCTCCACGATAAAGATGTAACTACAGAAAAATTCATCACCTATAGTAGGGCTGAACATGGGGCCCCTATCCAGTTCTGTGCCTAGTTTGATGATCTGGATTGATCCAATTCCAACATAATACCATTTTGACCCTAAATCCAAAGTGAGATTCAGAAATGGGGATCACCTAGTCTCCCTCCAACTTAAACTGGAAAAGCATGTTTTTTTAATTTATCTATATAAGATCTAGAGACCTACTAGACCCTAAAAAGGGAATTAACACAGTAAATTTCAGGAATGTAGCAGGGGAGTGATGTGATGCGCATCTGGAAATTTTTATTGTTTCTCAAAACCTTCCATTTAAAAAAAATATTGATGTGTATTATGCCTTTCTCCCAGTGTGTGACTCCTTCCCATAACAGTTGACTGTTCAGTCATGGCAACTCATTCTGCTTTTGTGGCACTGGAGAAACTTCCCATAGTACCTAAAGGACCTAGAACCTTTATAGCTGAAGAACTGCAGCAAAGAAGAATGGAGGCAGTGAGGCAACAGGCAAGCAGGCAGGCAAGCAATTGTGAGATGTGTTCTGGCCTCATTGTGATCCCTGACAAAGCTCTGCCTTATTTGCAGCAACTTGGACAGCCTGCCTTCCATGAGGGAAAGGGGTTATATGGGGGAAAAAGAGGTGATGTTGCGGAGCCAATGGAGGTGACAGATGACTCTACTTTCTGCTGCTCAACTACCAGATCCTCTTCATCAACTAAACTGAGAACATCATCTACCTCCTTAGATATGCTGTTGACCCCTTCCAGCAGGTTGCTCTGCTGCCTCTCTTCTATTACCAGACTAAGGATATCTCTCCCTGCGTGTTGCTGTTCTGACTCCTATCCCTGACTTCCTTTGATCTTCAAAAAGAGCAAGTACTCTTCAGTCAGGGACACCAGGCCGCTCCTACTACCAGTAACATTACCACCTTGGACCTGCTCTATCATCAGTACTCCTACTGGGCCTCATCCATCTTATTGAGAGTGAAGACTGAAAACTCGTCTGCCTCCCTCTAACCACAGCAGGATCACAAACCCATGTGGCATTGTTGTGTATATGTCTCATCATTAAGTTAAACTAATAGCAATGAAGAAGAATAGCTGCTTGTTTAAAGTAAACGAGTTTAACTAATAAGGAAATATTTAAAAAATCTAGTGCTCTCTCAGCCAAACATGCGATTCAAATGGACAATAAAAGAATAGTGCTTTGGCTTCACAATAAAAAATGCATAAAAACAACAAGAACAGTGTTTACTGCTTTGCTTATCAGAAATGTGAACTGTAGTAACTAACTCCTGAATAAATTAAATTAACTCACAGACACAGCTATACACAAAAACTGAGAAAATAGAGAGATTAAATTATTTTTTTTTCAGTCAACAGATACCTCATAAACTAACGCAGACAAACAGAAGCATATACTATCTGTTTAATGGTACTGATGTGTATTTGATCACAATTAAAGCTTCTACACATGCAGGCAACCATACAGAAACAATGAAAAAGAGAGAAAATTTAATTTTTAAAGCAACAACCAGATACCTGTTGTAACAAACTACAACTAATGTAGCAGGATGCAAGGAGGGATAAGGATAAAACAAAAACTGGAATCAAATCCACACACAGGCACAGCAGTAGAACTGAGAACAACTCATGTTTTAAAGTAACTCAAGAAAACTGGGCATAAACTAATGTGG
This sequence comes from Ctenosaura bakeri, assembly GCA_948474755.1. NCBI lineage: Eukaryota > Metazoa > Chordata > Lepidosauria > Squamata > Iguanidae > Ctenosaura > Ctenosaura bakeri. Next base: position 56,965 of record CAOLHI010005320.1, read on the forward strand.
CTGGGATTAAAGATAAATTAACAAATGAAAGCAAATAAAAAAATATCTACTAATGAAACAATGGGTAGGGTTAGGAAGCAGAGAAGAAAACCTAAAATAAACTAAGAGTTAGTTGCTGACTAAACAAGGTTCAACTTTCATCCCACTCACAGAATCACAGAGTTGGAAAATGGCCTATGGGTCATGAGGTCCAACCCTTTGTTCTCCAGCTAAAGTAGCCCCAGCAGGTAACTGTCCATCCTCTTTTTGAAGCTATCCAGAGAAGGAGATCCCACCACCGTTCTAGGCAATTGGTTCCACTGCGAAACTGCTCTCATCATCAAGAAGGTCCTTCTAATGTTCAGTAGAAATCTGCTCTCCTTTAACTTAATACCATTAGACCTAGTTCTACTGTGAGGCAGCGCAGAGCAAAGTCACATCCTCTTCTTTGTGCAGGCCTTGAAGTATTTAAAGAGTACAGTTATAACACCACTCAGTCTTCTCTTAACCAAACTGAACATGCCCAGCTCCTTCAACTTCTCCTCGTATGTGTTGTTCTTCATACCTCTTATCATCCTTGCTGCCCTTCTCTGAACTCACTCCAAGTTGTCTATATCCTTCTTAAAAGAAGCATCCAGACCGTCTTGTGTGTGTTCATGCAACAGTTTTTTGTTTGCCTTTTTTTGTGCTTGCCAGCCCTAAGACATTTCAAATCAAAACAGAACACCCAAAGTTGTAAATGCACAATGCAATGATACCTTCATTTTCTGTCTGCTCCAAAGTCTTTGAGAAATCCAGATGATGAATTGTGTTTCTGCCAATTCATTATCTTGTTTTTCCCCTTCATCATCCAACCTTTTTGGACTTGGTAACTTTTTGGACTTGGTAACTTTTGAAGCAGTTGTGACCAACAGCTGAGGGCCAATTTTACCTCAGTCCTCATTTGGACCACACTGAGGGTTGTCAGGTCAGAAACAGAATTGGGCTCTTGCACCTTTAATGGTTGCGCAGAGGGGAAATTTTATCAGGTGGAGCTCACATGACAAACAACAATTGTTGAAATTCCTCTTTCCTTTTAAAAAAATGGAGGGTTCAGGGACTGGCAGGGAGCAAAAGTGGGCTGTGCTTTCCTCAACCTGATTTATGGATATCACATAGCATAGCTAGATTATTTCTTACCATGTTTTCAAAGATTAGATTAGAACGAAATATAATGCTACAATATATAACATCTCCTGACATCACAGTATTTCCCCACTTGTAGCATCCAGCAACATCAAATGGGTATGGGGAAATGAATGACTTCATGATGTTGGGAAACAAGAGGCGATAGCAAGTGACGTGGGACTTTCATTTTTTGGCAGCAGGTCCACAATTATCATAATGTAGTTCAGCCTTAATGTGTTAGGCTAAATATTCTTGAGACAGAACATCCTATTGCTAAGCAGTACAATTTGCAATATTCCTACCACTGCAGCAGGAGAAAAAAGAAGAATTATAGTCAAAGTTTTCTTAACTAATAAAAGCTGTCAGCTTAAAAAGGTTTGACAGAAAGAGGATTCCACAGCCCCTTCCTGCTCTTACTTATCCACAGCTACTGCTTCTCTTCAATGGCCATCTAAAGCTTGACATATATCTTCAAGGGAGAGATAAAACATTCAGCTGATTCTTCTTTCTTGAAAATATCTAAAGTACATTTCCCGCAATAGGGGAAGGCATGATATTGCCAAGCACATGAAATTGTTTAGCTGTCACTGTGAAAATTAGGAACTTCCCATGTATAGTATCTCTTCTTTGCTAATGCTGAAGCACATGGCTGATAAGTTATTCATATTAATGTATCTGTGTTGTCAGCTACAGGTTTTGATTTGTTGGGAGGTTGAAAGACTGCTCAATAGATACTGTGTTCATGATATACCCATGAAGTTATTTGTACTCATGTTCAATCAACTCTCTCCCACCACTCTAAAATTAATGAAATGACATTCTACAGGCCTAAGGGGATAATTGCAAATTTATATCTGCTGCTTCTATAAGGAGAGGACGCAGATAAAGGTATCTAATTTACCTACTAATTAGTATTCTCAGCTGTCTTACATGACCACCCTAGGGTAAATTTATAGAAGCCTTTCAGATTTTAGCATTTCAGAAGCAGTTTGTAGGCATACAAAGGGGCTAAGTTAAATCTTCAAACTTATACAAAAGGCACAGCTTTGTGGGGTTGAAAATTGCCCCAAAGGCCATCTAATTTATCTACTACCACTATCTACCCAAACCATAATGTCTAATACAAATCTACAAATGGATGCATTAGTTCAGTGGTTCTCAGTATTATTGGCTTACAACTGCTGGAATCCCAATCCAGTGGGGATGCAGGATGAGGCTTTTTGGAGCTGAAATCCAAAACCTGAAGATCCAGCTTTTGAGAACCAATGACTGACAGTAAGGGCCATCAGTTATTTTCAAAAGCAATCTAGTGCAATGGATGCAACTCCACCACAGAGGTCGTCACCACTGGAAGACAGTAGTGAAAATACTATTTAAAAGACAAATTGTCATCAGCTCACCCTCCATCACATATTTAGGCATCAGGCCAGCAATTTTGAATGCAATTATGCAGCTGTAATTCCACATTTGCATGAAACAACTACACACATTTGGTTCTGATTATACTAACCATATCCTTGCAGAGTTTTGAATTATATGGAATGGACAAAATCATTTCAGGAGCTCCATTAGAAATGTGTTTGCAATATTATCTGTGGCCAACTCTCTTTCTCAGCCCTAAGTCTTGCCTACAAAATGGAGGCAACTACTTTTTTCCCCTCACAGGAATGGTTAAGAAGATGAACTTCATAAATAGTGTCAAGCATTTTACAAAATGAAAACACTACATAAATGAGTAGTAGCTCTCTTTTCATTATTGCTCCAAATTAATACTTGAAGCAATTGTTCGTCATCTTTCTCTTTTTATACTGTCTCTTCTTAAGCACTTTTAATCCTCTGGAGCAGTCAGTCTTTATTTATCCTCCATTATTCCCCTGGGAAAATATGGTTCCATTGTCAGCAATATGAGCATGTATACAATAAATCCATCTATAGCAGTGAGATATCAGTTTTAGCCACATAGGATAGAATAGGACAATGGATCTGTGAATAATTGTCTTAAAGTGACATGACAACAATTTAAAGCTATTCTACAGAAGTTCTCTAGGACTCTGGAGACCAGAGTTCAAACTTCTGCTTAGCTATGGAGACCCACTGGGTAACCTTGGGCAAGTCACAGTCTCTCAGCCTCAGATGAATGCACAGCCAAACTCCCTCTGAATAAAACTTGCCTAGAAAGCCACATTAAAGGTTCACCTTAGGATCACCATCAGTCAGGAATGATGTGGTGGCACACAACAACAACAACAACAACAACAACAAAGCTAAGCAAAGAAAGGGGGAAATGCTGATGGAGAATGCATCATTGTTGTTATGTGCCTTCAAGTTGTTTCTGATGTATGGTGACCCTAAGGCAAACCTATTGCAGGGTTTTCTGGGGGCTGAGAGTGTGTGATGTGCCCAAGACCACCCAGTAGGTTTCTATGACTGAGCAGGGAGTCAAACCCTGGTTTCCAGAGTTGTAGTCCAATGCTCAAACCAGTTCACATGCTGTTATAATATTCAGGTGTTGGCAGCTTTGTCTCATGGCATTATAGACAAGGAATTCATCAGTGATGAGATGCATAAGACTATTGAGCTCAGACACATTCTTATCAAAAATAGGGGTAACTGTTTTTTGAAAACAAGTATCAAATATGTAAGTTCAAAGTAATATCTGCATTACAAAGTTTCATTAATGTTTAAAGCAGGACTACTTTCAAACTTCCCATCCCATCTATCTATCTAGGGATCTGTAGTTTAGAGACAGGGGCAAGGATTCTGCAGACATCTTTAGCTCCCTTCTCATAGGGACCTTTCACACCACACAATGATAGCTCTACATTTCTACTTTATCTATTCTGTTTCCATCCTGTGCATCTTGGGATTTTCAGTTTTTCAAGGAAGAGGCATTTAAAATTCTCAGAGAGCTCTAATCCCTCTCAAACTACAAACCCCAGGATTACACAGAATGGAGTCATGGCAGTTAAAGTAGAACAACAGCACTATATTTCTATAGAGTGAAAGGGCTCTAAGTTTTTTAGGTAGAAACAATTAAATGAGATTTATGTTTTCAGCACGGATATGGAAAAATTATTGCTTTTTCTTCTAGAAAGTAGTCATGTTCTTAGAATAAAACAATAAAACTGATAGTGATTAGTGAATGCAAGACAACAAAACTGGGCCACAATTTCCATTTCTGTACCCGAATTATTGATGGAAAATATGCTTTGCTTTCTTCTGGTTGTGGTATGAAGAACTATGCTGATTTGCAGAACTTCCTCAAAAGAAATAACTTTCTTCAGCCTACACCTAACCTTATTTGCATTAGCCAAACTCAAAAGGCAGAACTGTGAAGAAGATACACCATACAAGCCTGCTATATTAACTGTTTATCACAGGAAGCCTCTCAGGGGAAAAAAATGAGGTGGCAAGTTTAATTCTACACCACTAAAATGGTTGAATACTCAGAGACTCAACCTAGACTTTTAAGAGTTAAAGTACTCAAAACCCTGGGAGACAGGACTCCCTCTGCCTTCATATTTTCTCAGTTCATCACAGTAATCTATTTTACATTCTTTTCTGAGCCTGAAAAGAAGGAATTATTAGACAGTCATTTTAGGTATTCTGTGCAGATATGGGAAGAGAGCAGAATTCTCCAGGAAGCTCTTCTGTTGCATGAATCCTGCACTGAAAAGAGGAGACATGTAGAAACTCCCTAAACTAACTTGGCTTAGCTGGCTTTGTGCCAGAGGTGGGGAAAGTATAGTTTGTGGGCCACAGGCAGCCCTGGATTCCACTTTTGCAGCCCTCTACCAATCCCCCAAAGCATTCTGGACCCCCATTTAAAATGACACCATTTGGGGGTACATATCACATGCCAATTACATCCAACTCTTGCTCAAAAGCCCCTGCCCAAAGATCCCCCTGCTCCCACAATCACTTTCCCCCGCCCTGTTTCTCCTTCCAGATGGCTACAGAAACTGACATCATATCATCTCTGCAACTGCTTCTTTTGAAGGAGAAATGGAGGAAAAAATTAGATGGGTGTGCAGGCTTGTGGCAGGGTGGTGGTGGAGGAAAATTTCCCTCTGTTCCCATGTACTCGTCCACCCAATTTAAGCAGACGAACATCCTGGAGAAGATGCTTAGGAAAGTGTCAATACGCTTGCAATGATCAGTCTGGTACTGAAAAAAATAGCCCGATTTATGAGCTGGCCAAGTGTCCTGCTGTATAGGGGGCAGTCCTCCATTTCAATAGCTGTCAAATGGCAGTCTTATCTCTGTGTAAATTTCCTATTTGAAGGGCTGTCCAGTCTATGTCTGGCTTAAAAGATTTTTTTTAAAAAAGAGATGAGACAGCAAGGGCCTTGAAACTGCCCACCCACACCTATCACCTGGGCAGCAAACAGAGCAGGCATACAAATCAGCTGGGTTACAGTCTTCCTAGGTGTCTTCCTGTATTTCATTTATAATCATCATTCTGAACTGTGCACCTATATAGATACAAATTCCCTTTCCCAGCTTTTATGAATATCCGTGCCTTCTTTTGTCCTTTTTTGGGGTGCTGGACAAGGGCTGCATTTGCTTTTTTTCATGATATATAAGCAGGCACCCTAAATTCACAAGCACACTTCCTCACCATAGGGAAAGAAGCGTGTACTTCAGCAGCTCATAGCATAGCTGCTTGGGAGGCTAGGGATTTCAATTTGATTCCTCTCATGAACTCTTCTTCTTTTTCTAACTGTAGATTACTCCTCCTTTCCCTCAGGCTCACCTCACAAATACATGCCATCTTTATTTATGGCAAAGCTCTCCCTCTAGTTTTGATATACACCTCTGCCTTACCCCACAAATACATCAACTCCCAATCTTTATCACCCACATTATATATCAATGCCTTCACAGCATTCACTTCCCAAGGATAGCACTGTATTGAATACAATATAGACTCTGGCTCCCCTCCTAGCACACACCACTATTTCATACACTGCAAATTATGCTTCTGAAGTGTTATAATGCAAACAATTCTGTTGCTTAAGATACCAGGCAATTGAGATTTATTGTTTGAGTGGGGAGCTAAATGGAATTATTTTCAGAATGAATATCTTGTTACCAAGAGAAGAGAGTCCTGGCACATGCACTGAAAGTAGGGAGTAATGATCCATGATAAAGTATGTGGAATATCATGAGTGTTTGCTAATGGGCAGGTCTAGTGGAGTAGATAATAATTCTCCCAAGAGAAATGGACAAAGTCCATTCGTTGGGATATATGTCAAGAAAATTTGGAATGCAATGCGGTATGGTGATCACACTATTGGACAGGACTGGGGAGATCCATGTTCAACCCTTCACTGAGCCATGAAGCTCAATGAGCACGGTTCAGACAGTCATTCTCTTTCAACGAACTGACTTCACAAAGTTGTTATAAGGAGTGGGGAACCAGATACATGGAATAAATCTTTCACAAGGTCATCGCATTTTTAAACTGTCCATGATGGCTGTGGAAGATGTCCAAACCCCCCCAACAAAGCTTCTTTTTAAAAGCTTTAAGCAGCCCCCCACTGAAAAGAGTAGCACTCTGCTTCACCTCATTTGGCAGGGCTGCTGGAAAAGGACCTATGAGGATGATCTCAAGAATCTGACAGCGGAAGGAGGATCTTGGAGAGGATCCTTCATATTATTATTCCTTCATATTATTCCTCTTAAATGCTTCCCCTTTGGAAGAAATTCTGTGGGTATTTATGGAGCTAACTTTCAAGCAGGGATGCTTAGATTGTTGCAGTCTGCATTTTGATTCCAGTTTATTATTATGAAGCAACTCTTTAAGTGACTACTGGTCTCCCACAATGCCTGTGTGTGGAAGAAGGAAGGGGAAAGTGGGCTATCTAAGGAATATGGGATTAGGGATACACTTGCCTCCCCATAAAGTTCATTGATAGGATCCTGAGCAAAAAAATTCTCAGCATGACACCTACTAAGCTCAGTTCTTTATGGGGTGTTGTATACTGTGACAGTTAAATGGGTCTGAATCCATCATATGTTTTTAATATTGATATACCCTTTACCCCTGTAAAATGATATGAGTCAGGAAATGAAGTGAATCACACCTTCCCCGCTATTTTTGGTTCCAAGAGATGCAAGTCTTTCCCCTCTATATTCATTGTCATGTACTTGCAAATTCAGGCCTGTGTTTATTCTGAAAGCAAATTATTCTTAAAAACAAATTCAGAGAACATGAATATGCACCCCCTCCTTCTCCACCTCTAAGGGAGACCTGGAGATGTGAACATCTGGCAAGCATTTTACATCATGGAATGGGGTACTGTGCACAAGGATAGCCCAAATAATTAAAAAGCAAGTAAACAGAATTGGTGCTTTGTTTTTCTTCTTCCTTCTTTCCTTCCTTCTCCCACACCTTTCAAATAAGCATCAGCCTACCTGCAAAAAATATACAGATTTCTAATTCTGACTGACTAGAAAAAGCTTGCAGCGTTTCCTGTACTTTTCTCAGGTTTCTCTCACAGCTCCCTCCCCTTCTTGTTGACTTTGCCCCCAAACCATTTCCACAGTGGTAGAAGCTTTACATTGTTTAGTAACAGTTTCCAAAAGGTGATAGAAAGGGAAGTGTGCAGGCTTTTCTCTCTCTCTCTACATTTACTGGTAGTTTAAAAATACTGAAGACTCTTCCAGAATGAAAACACTGAACTAAAGGTTGTTTGAGTCCTGAGGGGTGGAGAGGTGGGAATGGTAGTGTTAATGGTTTGCACAGCAGTGGGTTGGCTAGCTCACAAATAGTTGCATTTTGTGTTAGATAAAGCCTCCTGTGCCCTCAATGCCTTCCATTAAGAACTGTGCCTCACCTCAGGCAGGCTCCCACTTGGTGATTACTGCTCCCTCCCACAGAGTTGAAAAATGGCCTTGGCCAGTCCCTGAGAAGAAAAGGCGTGTCAAAGCAGATGAGATGAAAGTCAAAACAAGATCAAGAGGTCAGCACTTGAGTGGTGAAGAAAATTAGAAGTAGGGGGAGGCCAAGTTAGGATTGGGGACATCAAAAGTGGACAGAATTTACACATATCTTCTAATTTCAGACTTATGCTAGAATTACATGGTCAAAACTGAACACTTGAATGTGTCCTCTTCTGTCCATCAGCTAAAGCAAGGTACAGACACATACAGATTGAATATCCCTTATCCAAAATGCTTGTGACCAGAAGTGCTTCAGATTTTTGATTCCCCCCCCCAGATTTTGGAATACCTGTACTGGCATGCACATACATTTCAGTACTTTATAGGAGATCTCCAGGGAGCATGTGAATGAACTTGCAGGATCACTGTAGTTGCTGCTTCGCACAGAGCGCTATACTTGGATTGCCACCATTTCACAGATGCTCACATCTCCTTCCAGTGCTGTGTTTCTCTCCAGCCGTGTGTCTCATTCATTCACTACTTGTGTTGTGGAGCTGGAGGGAGACTGAGGATCTGAGAGATGAACAAGTAGGAGTGCCACAGCTGCCACCTTGAAGGTGGAGGTGGGCATCTGGCAGCAAAAAGATGTGTTTTTTGGAGGTTTTCAGATTTCCAGATAACAGATACTCAACTTGTGCTTTCCAGTTTTAAGGAGTGTTTCACGCTCTGTTTAATTCAAAACTTCTTATAGGATAAGTTTATGTATTTTTGAAAGGATTAGTTTCAAAGAGTTACCAATGTGAATTTGGCCACAACAGAGGAGGTCTGTTGCCAATCACTGGAGAAAATAGGGCATAGAGACTACCAATGACCAAGCATTGCAAACGTAATTTTAGAAGGCTTATGCCATTTCCACACTACACTGTTACAGTGCTATTATTCTACTTTCAACATCCTATGGAATTCTGGGGTTTGCAGTTTAGGGAAGGCCATTTAGAATTCTCAGCCAGAGAACTCTTTGGCCTCAGTAAACTAAAAAACCCCAAATACCAAAGAATGTTGGAATAATAGCACTGTAACAGTGTAGTGTGGAAATGGCCTTAGTCATCACTACATGTCTTGTACTGAGAACAACCCCCTATTTGAAGGTCTTTCAGAGGTTGAGTCATCTGTTTCTTGGGTTCCTCTATTTGAAGGGCAGTCCAGTCCACACTAGTTTTAAAATAAAACACCAAAGAAAGGAAGAGCCAGGCAACTTGCAAATTACCCACCAAAAGAAAATGCCTGGATGCCAAGCTGAGAATGCACAGAAGTCACTTCTGGTCATGAGAGATGTTTTGGGGTAGTCATGCTTTCTGTTCAGAAGACTCCAAGGCCAATTAACAAACAGCACCTCCAACTAGGGCTTGGAAAGAACTTTGCCTGAAAGCTCACCCCATTTTTTTCTGCAGTAAAAGGCTGATAATAGCAGGCTTGAAGGTCCAAAGGTCTAACACAAAAAAATGCAGCTTCCTTTGTGCCTATGTAAACAGACTTCATCGCTTTGGTGAGCTGTATTGTATTCTATTTGAGTTTCAATAATTGTTGCCAAAGTTGTGTCTATGCATTATCTTAGCATATACAATTTTCTTACAGATGTCTCTTTCTTCTTCTTCTTCTTCTTCTTCTTCTTCTTCTTCTTCTTCTTCTTTGATGTTTGTTGCTATTTGCTATCAAGCTGACTTCGATTTATGGTGACCCAGTGAATGAGACACTTCCAAGACATCCAGATCCTGCAAACTCAGGGCTGTGGCTTCCTTGATTGTTTCTGTCTACCAGTAAGGTGGTCATCTCCTTCTTTTCCTACTGCCTCCCACTTTATCAAGCATTACTCTCTTTTCTAATGATGCACTTATTTTTTTGGTGGGGGGGCAATGTGTAAGTATTTTGCATAGGTAGTTGCAAGACAAATAAAGTAGAATGGTTTCATTTCCTCCACAGACACATGGGGCAGGAAGGGGAGCAATGATCTCAGGCAGAATTCTTAGGTATTATTACAGTGTTGTGTTGATCTACATGTGCATCTAAAGAGATTAACTGGTGCCTAGTGGTTCTCAACCTTTGGTCCTCCAGATGTTCCCAGAATCTTTCAACACTGGCCATGCTGGTGGAGGCTTCTGGGAAATGAAGTACAAAACACCTAGAGGATCAAAAGTTGAAAACTCCTGCTTCAGACTCTTTCTCTTTGAGTTAGTCTAGATATGTTGCAAGACAGCCGAACTCCCTTTTGAGGGTTTGAGAATCTGATGACTAGGTGTAAATACAAATCAAGGAATAATAAGTGCAGCTTTTCCTTACATCTCTGAGTTGAGAGAGCACATCAGAAAATGGACTCAGTAAGGGGGCCACTAAGCTGCAGATGCTTGAAAAGCTATTTTTATTCAAACCTCTTCTTTTCTGTATTCCTGTGATTGCAGGCATTTCCCCCCTCAGAAACCAGAGTTAGATTTGCAGACATGATCATGTGAAGAAAGTGATCAGGTTACATAATTCACCTATAAGCTAAAGTATGAATATTCCTTATTTTAGGGAATATAGGCCAGAGTGAGCCCATATAAGTAGTTTCTGAAGAGTTTTTTTTAAGCAAGATAAGACTGCAGGTGGTTGTGAATTTAACTGAGACTGTTTGTATGGGGATGTTTTAACACCCACCTTCTAAGCTGAATTTCATTTCCTGGCTAAAATCACCTTAACGACAATGCTGAAAGCAGTGCAGGGCAATTTGGTCAATAAACAGCCTGCAGCAAAAGGTTTAGCATCCCTCCTTGGATTGCTACTGTGGTCAAACTTCCTGCAGCTGCATTTAAAGACAGAAACTTTGGTAAACTATTCACCTGTTTTCCACATTTTCTCTGGTTTGGTCTTATGCTCCTTCCCCTTGATCTTTGAAATAAGTTTGAATTCTGGTGCAGATTCTTTTTCAAAATCTCAGATTAATGTGGAAACAGGAGAAAGAGGAATAGATCTACATGTGAACACATACAAAGGAAATATGAATTAGGAATGGATTAATTCATTATCAGGCTCTTCTACTTGACTATGCAGAGTGTTAGATGCAACCAGGAATATTCTGAGTAGGACTCACACATTCATTATGTTCAGCTACAGCTTTTGTGCTCTGAGGCAGAGGTGCTGGAAGGCCCATTCTCTACTCCATGGATCTGTCATTAATGTCTGGCAAAGTGGAACTTCCTTGTGCACCCACATTTGATTGGAGGACAGGGACAGAGAACTTCCCTTAAGCACACTGGACTTGTCTTAAATGATATGAGGAAGTTTTATTCCAAGTCTCATGTCTCAAAACACAATTGTTCCATTGCTATTCCTGGAAATACAGGCTAGATACTTTTGAATAGACTGTGAAGCACAACTTCAGAGATGGCTACAGTATAGGGGTGCACAGAATAGGGATTACTTTGCTATGTGTCCTTGCTCTGTCCCCACTTCAACATGTGTGCTTCAGATCTGTACGACAGAGGACAGCTGGTATGATTACTGAGTGGTACATATGAAGTCTGTGGATGAAGTTTCTTAGCATGGCAGCAATCTGTCAATCACCTTGAAATCTTTACTGGAAGAACCAAGTTTGGATGGTTTAACTTACATCCACCAGGGAATGGCACTTTTATCCCTCAGAGTTCCATTTTATGCGCTTGTCACCTGAAGAGTTGTAAAAGATTTCATTAAATTTTAGCCATTTGGTATGTACATTTAAAAAAAAAAAAAAATAAAAATGGTCAGGAACAAAAATGTACCCCCCAAACCATTGTTTTTTTAGGGTCCCTTCCTTTTGTTCTAATTTACTGGATTTGGACAAAATGTCCCATGATGTTTTTCAGTGAAGCATGATTCTGCAAATATCTGGTCGCCAGTAGGTTGGCCCCATTCAAGGAAAATTGAAATTGCTTCCATTGAAAGGACAGTGAATTTCACTGGGGTTAGAAAACAGCCTATGCTATTTTTCTTTTAGCTGAGCTTATCTCAGTGTCATTCCACCTTGTTTTTTGTGTCTCTGGTTGTTTTGATGGCATTCAAAATTTGTGCAGAGCCATCCTGAGTGGAAGCCTGAAACTACTGGATACAAGAGACTTAGTTGGCTTTGCCTTCTATAACTTCTTTCCATACTATAAGCTCCACTAGCCCCACTGGGACTAGAGAGGTGGGGGGGAGAGAAAACAGAAAAAAAAATCAAGGAAAAATATTCTGGGGGGAGGAGAAAAAGACAGGATTTTCTCAGGCCTGGAATGGAAAAAATACCTCCCACCTCCATTTTTCTGGTTTTTTCCCCCCTCTTAAGTCTTCACATCTCTACTGGGAGCCAGCTGCCCTTTCATAATTTGCCCTTTACTGTTATACTACAGCCCATTATTTTCTTTTTTCATATACTAGAAAGTCCTCATTTAGAATACTTTGTACAGTTCTGGGTACTGCACTTCAAGACAGATACAGGCAAATTGAAATTGGTTCAAAAGACGACAACAAAGATGAGCAAAAACATAAGTAACAAGTCATAGGAGGATATGGTGAAGAAACTAGGTATGTTCAACTGAAAAACAGAAAAGTGAGGGGGTTATATTTGAAATACTTGAAGAATTATCAAGCAGAAAAAGCACTGGCTTGTTTTCCAACATCTAAGAAGAAGGGACTAGATTGCTTAAATTACAGGAATGTTGATGTTGGCCTCAGCTGTAAGAGAAACTTCTTGATGGTAAGAGTAGTCTCATGATGGAACCAGATATCTGTAGGGGTAGAGGGAGACATGGCAAGTGAGCTGTTCCTCACTGGAAGTCTTCAAGCAGAGGTTCGACATCTATCTGTTGTGGATTATGCTAGCTCTGTTGGATTCTCTACACTGAACCAGGGGTTTGAACTAGATGGCCTAAAGATCCCCGCCCCACCCCCGCTCTATACATTCTTTGATTTTCACTAATCTTCAATATATTCTTCACTCTTGTCCAATTTTGCTAGTATATTCACTTAAAATAACTAAGCACAAAATTCCTCTTTAGGGCTACGAGGAGCACTCACCGCCACTGTCATTTGCTGTCATTCCTTTTGGCAAGAATGAGGATTTTTTGTAGCCCAGGGATAAAGAAGGGAAAGAAAGAAAGAAAGAAAGAAAGAAAGAAAGAAAGAAAGAAAGAAGGAAAGACAATTGGGGAGTTAACTGCTGGCAGCTGACTTGACACTGATGCTATGCTCTGTGAATAGCAGCTTTGCAAAGAACGAAACAAGGTGCCCCCTGCAGAGAGGTGGATGGAGAGAGGAGGAAACACCTGCACTTTTCTTGTTAGCATCTGCCGGTACTGTTGCGTTATCAGGTTTAAATGCCTCCTGGTCTCTTCTCAGGCAGCAGAATAAACATATCAGGAGCTCCAGCTATGAAAATCAGGAGGCCTTCTGCTTCACTTTTGGATGTGGATGGAACAATGTTTCAGAACATGACACTACACTACTGCAATTTGATTTATTCAGTACAGCGCAGAACAGCAAGAATAACCTTGGCCTTACAACATCCAAGTCTTTTTTCCAACACATCAAAATGAGGATTTAGAGAAGTCAATCATCTGAGGCTAGAGAGGAGATTGCCACTGGTGCCTAATCAAATTTTCAAACCTACACTGGCTTCTTTCTTATTTCTAAATTTTTACTATGAGATGTAAAAGGTACATGATCTTAGGGGTAATATATCTAATTGGTTAGTCATTATGTAACAGTTTGGAACAATGTCTTCATTTACTTGAATTTTATATTTCTTTGCATTCAAGTGGGTAAGCTACAGAGGATCATTTACTGCCCTGGGGGATCTACAGGGAGGTACACTGAGCCCCCAAACCCAGAAAAATAGGGGTTAGGCAAAACTGAAAGTACACTTCCAGGTTGGTGTAAACATTTTTAAATGTCCAAATGCTGATGGACACCTCATGAACTTATTTAAAGGGTGATACAACATCTTGAAGGCTTCCAGGAACAGCAATTACATCCTGTCCTGTCCCCAGAAAAACAATTGTTCTGACATTGAGAGATTCAAGAAGGGCTCAAAGGCTGCAAAAACAGCCCAAGCAAGGATCCACATGTGTCATGAAAGCCGCATGATTCCCAGCCTTGCTTCCTATGTAAATGTGGGCATAGAAAATAGCTGTGCATAATGAGGGGCACTTTTGCCTGATCTTGGCTTTATCCTGGAACACATAACTATGTATAGAGTAGCATGGAATTTTCAGCTAGGGCAGCAGCATCTCTCTCCCAGCATCTTAAAGCCTCTTTGAGATGCTCTACTAAAATTTCAAAAAATGGAAATAAATGAAAAGTGTTCCTGTCTTAGCTTTTCCCTCTTCCTGGGTTAGAAGAGTACAACTAGAATGGATTTCACTAGGACAATCAAAGAAGTTCTACAAGATATAAGCAGACATTGACATTACAGTTGTGCAAATGTTAAATTTGTGACCATGAGCAGTCATTTTGGGAACATATAGTTTAATGTTTGGGGTTTTTTAAACTAGAATATTAGGCCTGCAGGTACCCACATGGGGAAAAAATGGGACTTCAATTAATTATATCGTCTTAAGCCACCTTCATTTCACTGGGCATACTTTTAGTATGGCTAAATCTAGATTCAGTAACCAAATACTTCAAAATGTAACTGTTTTTCCATTTTCAATTTTCCTTCTGCCTGAATTTTGTCATTTACTTATATTGGTCAAAACATATAATAGTAGTTTCCTGGCTACTTTAACTATTGTATATACTCATGTATAACTCCAGAAATTTTAGTCAAAAGATGACCCAAAACACCTGGGCTGGCTTGTCCACAGGTCAGTGTAAGCACTGTACCTTAACCCTTCTGAAAAAAGGAACCATCCCCTTCTCTGATTAAAGTGGAGAAAGGTGAGAGCTTAGTCAAACCTGGGAGAACCTAAAAGAAGCATGAACCCCCCTTCTCTCTCTGTCATGGTGCCACTTCGTGCTTTTTTGAATGCCTAAGCAGGAAAATGGTGGTGGTCAGGAACAGCTGGTCCAATGAGGTTGTGCTGGTACTTTCCCCTCTTCACAGAATGACCCTCAACTTATCCAAGAATCATATCAAAACCCATAATTTTGCCCCCAACCCTTATTATATACATGAGGTCGATTTATATATAAGTTATATGGTACTAGTTATTTTTGCAAACCTTTGAAGGAGGAAAGCAAGCATTTCACTTGTTTTAATTGCAAATTATATTATATTGTTCTGGGCTGCCTTGGGTGGCTGTCTGAGGGCAGGAAGGAAGCACAGATTTAAAAATAAACCAAATGCCTGATTAAATAAGTGTTCTCTAATGAAAGAGTGCTTATCTACCTCATGAGTCCTACTCCTTCTGGAAGCAATCTTAATGGACAGAGAGAGATATATCTTTGACCATAACAATCAGATATCCTGTCCTGACGACATCCTATGGTTTTAGTTTTGGGTTTTAGTTTTCTCCCTTCCAAACAGAGTGACTATAAAAATTCTCTCTGGAAGCCGATATAAAGCTTACATGAGAGCCATCTCATTTGGAAGAATAAAACAGAAGAAGTAACTTGCAATAACACAAGATCAGCGCAGCTAAATTCTTTGTAAACACAATATAGTGAGCAGAATATCGTGCTCTGTTTCCTCAGATTAAATATATCTCGTCCTTAGATTTGTACTGGCACTTTATGGCTTTTGCAAATGACTGTCTCAGCATCGCAAAGTAATTCCACCATGTCATATTTATCTTTGGAAATTGTAACAAATTATGGTGATTTATAACATCAAACTCAACTCTCTTTCTCCCTCCCCCACCTCCCCAGATGGGAATGTCGCCCGATGGAAAGATTCTAGGCCATCCATTTATTCTGTGTGGTAGGTGACAGTGAAACATGTTTCATCTCTCCTGCCTGACACACTCCTTTCCTTTGAGGGGAACCTGTCAACATAACTCAAGCTGTCAGGGCACCTTTTGCAACAGGGCCTGAAACAAATCTAAAACCTCCACTACCTGCATGCTTACTAATGAGGTGTGACTGGCTTCTCCCTGATGGCTGGCCTCACCGAATCTCCTTGCTTCTGACCCTGGTGGTCTCTTCTCAGTCAATAGAAGTCAAGGCATCATTTGTCATCCCACTAAGGGCAAGTGATGATGAGAACAGAGAGAGAAACAGTGAGAGGAATGTATTGAGCAAATGCCTGTCTTTGGTGGTTATTTTTAACTCTTTTGTTCATTCATTCGTTCACTTACTCACTCAACTGATATACAGCTTTTTAAAAAAAACTTTTATTTATTTCCCGGCTTTCCTCAGTTTGGGAATCAGAACAGCTTATGACAGTAAAAATGAACATTAACAACATGCAAAAGTTAAAAAGCGATTATACCATCAGAAAGTTAAAACGAATTAAAGCAAATTAAAAACAACAGGAAGAAATAATAAACATCCAGCACATTATACAACAAATCTTCCCCTGAAAAATCAATTCTCAATGACCTGCTGGAATAAAAAGGGTTTTACCTACTTGCTGAAAGATAGTAAGAAGGGTGCTAGTCTAGTCTTTTTGGGGAAAACACTCCAGTGCCTGGGAGAAAGCATGAAAAAGGCCCTCTCACATGTTCCCACCAAATGCGCCTGTGAAAGCACAGGCCCTTATATCAATCACCAACATGTTTATAATCAGTAACATACCATGTAAAATTAAAGTGACAATAAAACTACCAAATCATCTTTGGCTTCATTAATTGTTATATTGATCAGAAGAAGCAGGAAATTCAATATTTTTAGAGTCTCTATCACTCATCACCATTAGCAATGTGGGCTAGGGCAGTCCAACAACATCTGAGGAGCCACATGGTACCTATCCCTATCCTAAGAGAATCAGGTTTTGCTTTTTCATTTTCAGCAATGGTTTGTTTGCCCATGGGCTATCCTTCTCCTCTCAGGACTGCTATATTTTCCTAAGGTACTCATTTTGCTTCCCTTCCCCTTTCTGTTCTCTTAAAATGTTAAAAGAGTTCATAAAACAAGCAAAGCTGCACACTGTAACCAGAAAACCCCTTCCACCAAACCTGCCTGACCAAACTTAGCTGGCAAGTGAATTGCCCATGTTACTTAAAATCCACACATATTTGCTACATCCTGTAGCTATAATATACTAACTGGCCCACAAAGGATTGCTTATTGCCTACAGCTCTCTGGCAAGCAGGAAATGCGGGGAATTTTAACAGCTACAAGACAAAAACCCCTCTCCTATACTCTCCTTGGCAGCCCAGGTTTTGTTAAAGTAGAAAGCAAAAGAACCATAACCTCAAACATCTAGCAACTGTGCTTGATGTAAATGTGTC
>CAOLHI010005321.1:0-74373 GCA_948474755.1 Ctenosaura bakeri
CTAAACACCATACTGTCTTAGATGTAAATCCACTAGGGTTATTACTGAAAGACTTATAAAAGTTAGATACCTCTTTAAAACATGTCAAAGTTTAGTTCAAATTGAAGAGCTCATCCATACAAGTCTTCCTTGCAACATACATAGACAAACTCCATATGGAATTGCTGAAGATCACTTACCTTTGCTGATTCTTGAAATTCTTTGTAAGAATTGTTGCTTGTTTGTCTGAGTCTTCCGGATCTATGGCTGTCTTGCACATCTCATCCTCTTTGCCCACAATACTTGAATTAAGAGGAAGGGGGGAAAAAACAAAAGCATGATATAAAGTTTACTACAATTCTACATTTCTATACCCAAGAATAAATCCTTCGAATAAATGGGATTGACATCTGAGTAGACATCAGTAGGACTGCAATTGCATTCTCTTAATGGTGCATTTTTATCATTAATAGTCTTTAAAAACTATGTTAAGAATGAACATGACATGGGTGCTATTGCACTCATGCTCTGCTTGTTTCTGAACAGACCCGAGGCTCTAAGGCCAACTGATATGGGAGACTGACTTTTTTCCTCCAATGTGCAAGGGACCAGACTACATTTGTATCCACTGGACACAACTGTTTCTTTCCTTCCTAGAAACTCTCAGTGGACTGGCAGCCAATGGATCACAGACTAATAATGGTCCAGACACCATCCCATTGAGTAGCACTGCCACAACTAGTTGCCCACAACATAAAAGCTGGGCTACAAAGATTAGAAAGTAAGGCTCTTCTTGTGTTCTTAGAATTGGTTGTAAAAGGAACACAAAAACATGCCCACTAAGTGTTTTCAGTTTTCCACACTCTTTAAACATCACACCAGATCACAAACTAATCTGAATCTATTTTACTGCCTGAATTTCAGTTTTTTAGTTTAGGGGGAAAGAGCACAAAAACATATACAAGCAACACACTTCAGCAATAACTTCACTTTGATCTTCTGCAGGGGAAAGTCTGTTTGAAAAACTGATATTAAACCAGTTTTTCCCCCAAAGGTAATATTGAGAAAGCCTTTTCTTCTCTCTCAGTTCTCATTCAAGATCTCCTGCTCTGAAGCTTGAGAACAAAGCATTTTAAAATCTATTTTTTAAAAAAAATAAATTACTGTTAAAAGACATTATGTGCTAGTATAGTTATAATTTGTATCCTACCTATTCTCACTATTACCAAGTATTTTTGAATGCCATCAATTCAACTGCAGAAAGGAAAATATTCTTACTGCTCAGCCCTAATGAGACATCCATTAGAAATTTCTGCCTCTTCTTTCAACCTAAATTATTTTTTAGAATAGAGAAAATAAGTATTTGTTGCACAGATGGTCACACTTAAAGAATGTGCGAGAAGGTAATATCACTTACTCCATGGTACACTCTTTCACAACCGAATGCTTGGTTTTTGGACTGCAATCTTTGCTCCTCTGGTAAAGAGATAAACCCGTATTACTTATTTCAGATGGGTCTCCCAGTGGTTTGATGTCTAGAAATGGATCGCCTTCATCAGCAGCACAAGGTATTTTTGAAGGAGAATCACTGATGTCAGTGAATGTCACTTTTCGTTTCATCGTCGATCTCTCTAAAGGCTCAGTGAAATCGAAGTCTAGGAGTTCAATTATTTCTCGTTCTGCTAATTTGCTTCTGGGAGATTTTGCAGGACCTAAAAATCGAGAACTGAGGCTATCATACTTTTGACATATAAAATGACATCACTTACTAGAAAAGACAATATTGCCTGGTTAAGTGGAAGGCAGTAGGAAAAGACAACCTCATTACATGTGAACAGACTCCACCTAAGAAGGCACAGCCCTGAGTTTGCAAAACTTTAGCATGGCTATTGATACTGGGATTTTTGGAGGTCTGTAATTTCCAGGTTCATCATAAGCAGACTTGACAGGAGTTAACAACAACAAACTCATCAATATGAGAAAGGGTATTTTTAGCAAGGCTTGGTTGGTAACAGTTTTGAACTCACTTAGGCCAGAAAAATGGCAGACCAGGGAGTCTACTGGGGTTGAAGGCTATAGAAAGAGCCTTGGGGATAGACTACATGCATATATGAAAGCCCAGGTTCTCTTATTTGGTGCGTCTTGTTCAAAGGTGGAAAACTTCTGTGTGTACAAATATGGTTGAATCCTGAGCTAGCACAGCCAATGGTAAAGGATTGTGAGAATTCAGTTAAACATCTGACCCGCTCCTGTGCTACTTCCAGGATCTCAAGAGTTTGACTCCCAAGTTCATGGTAGGAGCAACATCAGGACAGCCAGAAAGTATTCCTATATTTGTTCCCTAAAGCTAACAGAAAGGAAAAAAACATTTTATTATTGGAATACCCCCATGATCCTTGTTCCAGACAATCTGAATAAAAGGGGAAAAAAGAATTACACAGAAGAGCTCCTATTAGGAAAATACTACAGATTAAGGAGCAAAAAATCTAGTCACAAGATCGCAACATTATTGTTATTCAGAATTCTGTCTTGTTGTACTTTCTCTCTTTAAACAATTCTTCTGTTGCTCAGTATTACTTATTCACTGTTCTTTTGGGGGTTTTGCTGCTTTTAGCTTGTTAATGTGTTTTCATGATTAATTATTGTTTTTGTTTATTTTTTTAACTCATTTGGAAGGATTCCTTTTTTTATAAGAGAAAAAGGGAAGTAAGTAAGTAAACCCTCTGTCAACTTCCAGAATTATCATATCAGCACATGATATTCTGAAATACTGTAAAGTTTCTATACAAAATCATTTGTGAACATACTATTAAGCTGTAATTTCTTTTTTGCTCCTGAGGTATGATTGCGATGGGCTATTCTCTGGGAATGCCTCCGCTTAGCCAGGGAAGACTTGGAGGCTGAGTGTTTTGATTCTACTTCTGCTGTGTTCTTCATGGCTTCTCTGGCACTCCAAGTGACCTGTTCAGAATCTATTCCCAAACAGCAAACAGATCGTGAGGGAGTCAGCTGGTACTCAGTAGAAAAATTGAAGTCTTTAGTCTTTATTTTCACAGAGTCTTTCAGCTCTGCCAGTAAGCTAGGTGATAATGGCTTAAACTTTTTCCCATCCCAACTTTTTCTTACGAAGAAGATTTTTTCATCCTTTGATTCAACAGGCAACATTTCCCATGGGGACAATGGAACAACCTAGGGAGACCAAAATGCCAGAAGTCTGATCATTCAAAATTGTTAATCCTCTGAATACAGAATTCATCAAATCATAAAACAATGAAAACTGAAAGTCCAGTTTCTAGTTTAGCAAGCTGATGAATAATCCAATATATCTGGAGAGCAAATAAGGGAAGAATAATTTAAATGATTGGATCAACACTGTTGACTCTTGGCAGCTGTTCATAAAACAAATTTCTGTCGCAATTGGGTTGTGGGAAAGGCATGCTGCAATGCCACTGAAAGGACAATAAACTGGAATTCTTTAATCTAGTCCTGTGAGCTGCCAGGTAGCAACTAAAGCTTACCACAGAACATTATCGGGATTAAAAGAATATTCTGCCTTTTTCAGGAAAGAGGAGCAACTGCAGTGTTGCTTCCTACATATCTTAAAAACTAAGGCCTTTGGTAAAAAGCTTCCAAATACATACAGAAACTCTAGTGCCAGATTTTTTTTTTAACAAATTCACAAAGAAATCTCTCCTCTCCTGCCATCCAACTAGAGCTTGAGAAAAATTATTTTGGACTACAATTCACAAAGAAATCTCTCCTCTCCTGCCATCCAACTAGAGCTTGAGAAAAATTATTTTGGACTACAATTCCCAACTCCCTCTAAGCAATGCAGTCAATAGTCACGATCGAAGGAACATTCTGGGACTTGCACTTCAGATACATCTCAAAGTTCTGTTACCATCACATGAAAAATCACTATACACACCGTGACATTACTGATAATAGACGTAACAAGTATGTTGGTATTCCATTCAACATTCTCATTCAGAAATATCTCATGATCTTGATCCAAAGATATTCGTTGATTGAAAGGTATGTCCACAACACGAGAGAACCACTCTACAACAGCATGCTTTTCCTGAGCACCTGGGACAGAAGAAACCATGAAGATTAGTAAGAACACTTGAAACACCTCATTGCATGATACTTTCATAGTGCCATTACACTTGGTTGCTAGACAGTGCTGCTTTCAGACCTTCAAGCTAGTTTGCCAAGGAAAGTCTATGTCAAACTACTGTAGGGAATTCTGAGACATTTTCTTAGAGTATACACTTTCTTTTGAAGTGCTAACCAGCACCTTGGGGCTTAATTTAGACCTGTTTGAACTAAGAAAGTACACTACTGGGCTATACATTTAAAAAAAACCTAGTAGTTGTCAACAGACTGCTTTTCATGAATGGCTGTCCACCTATGACTAATTAGTCGCTGAAGAATGCTGTTTAAGTTCCTAAATAGCTTTAAAATTTTCCAGAGCATACTTTGATACCACTGGCCAAAAAGAACCCAAGTCTATCTATCACAGTCTGTTCTCCTTGACATACCCCAAATCCCACTTATTGAATACTAAAAGAAGACAACAAGGACACAGATATATAAGGTTAACAAAATGAGATGGATTCAGTGCCATTGTTTTGCAATTAAACTTCCTCCACTGGCAGAATCAGGAGGGGACAAGCCTCATCTCTATTGTAGCTCCTTGGATCTCCACAAAACCAAATTATAAGGGCTGGGGAGTGCTCTGGAGCAGGCTATGGGCAATGCAGAAGGAGAGAGCTAATTGCATTAGGAGGCATCCAGCAGCATGACACTGGATTTAAGCCATAAAATCAATTTTTGTTGCATCTCCCTTTTGCTTGGAGCCCCAGAATTTTTTGTGCCACAAATGCTGTTCCGTAGCCCTAATATTACTATGCAGCAACAACTATAACCTTAGAAACATCATTCAGCAACTGTGTATCTTGAACTGTTGTTCACTCAGTGTAGTCCTTTTTATTTTAGTCATTCTATTTTTATAAAATAAATATCTGACAGGGTTAGGATCTAACTAGCTCTGGAATAACTGTTCTGCCACAAGAAAAGGAAATACAAACTTACCATCCTCATATAATTTTATAAGTCTTGCCACAGACAACTGATCTGTATCTTTAGCTTCTACTAAAACAAATTCTTCAAGAAAAATGCAGACCTCAGCAATATTTTCCTCTGATTCAATGGATATACCCCTAGAAAATGTGAAAAATATGTTGCACATTCTTTACAGTTCATAGATACCACTAATATTGGCTTTGATCTCAGTTTTTCTCTCATGTGTCAATGCAGACAGCTACAACTCTTCTAGCTCTACAACCTTCAGCTTTCAGAAGGTCCCTTAAATGCTTTTTCTTGTTGCCGGTTTTACTTGAAAATGCTTCCTGGAACATCTACATGACATTACCTTGCTCTTCAAAAGCTCCTCAGGTTAAAACAAACGAACAACTGACTAGCTTTCTGTGAGGCCTAGCAGATATACATTGCCGAAATGACATGTGAATAACTGAACTGAACATAAATTCTTTCCCTGCTAATTCTGAATTTCATTTTCTTCACTTTACCCCATTGGCACCACATACTAAATTTAAGACTGTAAACTCGGCCAAACACATACCTATAATGGGAGATCTTCAGTTGTTTGTCTGTGCGGAAGCCTTTCCCAATCCACTTGTACGTGCGTTTCCTCTGGCTTCTTGTAGCCATGATTTCTGTGGAGCAAAAATATTAGTTCATTCTTGCACGGACACACACCTATAGACTGCAGTAAAAAGAACAAAAAAAACCCCCACCCACCCCTCAATTCAAAGATATTACGCCTGTCTTTTCTCCAGATTTGCTGCCTACCCAATGAACAAATAGATTTAAAAGGTGGATGAGTCTGCAGTCTACCTGCCGTGCTCTCCAGAGACATTGCACCAGCCAGCCATGGAATCACAACTTAGAAAAATCACTCTTTGGAATAGCAGTTCTCCCAATTCCCACGCAAACGTGGTAAACGGCCACACCGGCTGAGAGATTTCATGAACTGCAGTCCCCCAAAGGAACTTTTCCAAGCTCTCCATTTATTAGAGGAATAGAGCAGAGCCAGCGTGGCTGTAGTGCTCTGAACGCTGGACTACGACTCTGGAGACCAGGGCCATTTCCGCACTAGCCTGTTCTAGCGCGATGATTCCACTTTCAACACCCTCTGGAATCCTGGGGTTTGCAGTTTCGGGAGGGGCCGTCCGGCCCCTCCCGAAACTGCAAACCCCAGGATTCCAGAGGGTGTTGAAAGTGGAATCATCGCGCTAGAACAGGCTAGTGCGGAAATGGCCCAGGGTTTCAATCCCGGCTCGGCCATGGCAACCCACGAGGTGACCTTGGGCGGGTGACACTCTCTCAGCCTCTGGGAAAGACAGTCCTCCCTCTGGACAAATCTTTCCACGAAAACCCCGTGTGGCCATAAATAGGAAATGACTTGAAGTCGCACAAACCTGACCCTCTGAATGCACCACCTCACTCACGGGCGACTAACAACCCAGTTCTGCTGGTCCAGAGCCAGACAGAAAGACTCTGACGAGAAACCCAGGCGCAGGGTGACAACCGCCCTCTTCTCTCCTTGGGATGAAACTTCGCGCCAAACCGGGGTCGCCCCGCCCCGGAAGGAAGCGACGAGACGTTTTCCTAGAGCTACCACCACGACGGCCATGTTGGCTTCTGGCTCTACGAAGCCCGGAAAGGATGGCGCTTTCGCCGAGGAAGATGGGGGCGCGGAAGTGTCGCGTGTCTTAACGGAAGGAAGTGATGGCTTAGCGGAAGTGAGAAAATTTCGAGGGGGAAGGGTGTCCCTCAGTTTAATGTCCGGTGCTCCCTTTTTATCCGTCCCGCTTTTCCTCTTCTCTCGGCGAGTGAGGCGGCGAGGTCGGGGCCGGGCCGAGGAAGGCCATGGCCAACCGGACCGTAAAGGACGCGCACAGCATCCACGGCACGAACCCGCAGTATCTGGTGGAAAAGATCATTCGCACCCGCATCTATGAGTCCAAATATTGGAAGGAGGAGTGTTTCGGCCTCACGGGTGCGGTTTGATTTACCGGCTTTGGGGGGTGGGGGAGGGTGGGGTGCGGCGGGCCTCTCAGGAGCCTGATTGTTGGAGGCGGAGAGTTTGGAAACGGACAGAAAACGAGGCACTGGTGGAAAGTGGACGTGGCTGCCCCCCCTAAAGACAGCGCCCTTGTTTATGTTTCATCAAGTGCAACCGTCTTCCTTTGAGGAGTGCGGGGCAGCGTGCTTAATTTTATCCTTAATGCCTTCAAGTCCTTTCCGCCTTAGGGCCACCTTTTCAAAGGGGGGGGTTGCTTTTGCCTTCCTCTAAGGCTGAGAGAGTGCGGTTTGCCCAAAGTCTCACCCAGTGGGTTTCCATGGCCGAGCGAACCCTGGTCTCGGGAGTTGTAGTCCAGCATTCAGACCACTACAGCACACTGGCTCTCTTTTTAGCCTTAACGGCCACTCAGCGAGAAGTCTGGCTTTTAGAGTGATTTGCAGATTCAGATTGCATACTAAGTGCATCACACGCCTTTTGGGGAATAGGCGCGTTTCAGGATACTAGGTTGTAATCATATCCCTATGCACAAAGGCCCCTTGTTTTTGTTGTTGTTTTGGGGCATTTTATTTATTCATTTGTATCCCGCCTCTCCATATGGATCGAGGTGGCGAACAACTTACAAATAGCATGAATTTCAAAACATTTCTATACATGCCCCCAACAAGCTGGGTACTCATTTTACCGACCTGCGAAAGGATGGAAGGCTGAGTCAACCTTGGAGCCGGGCAGGATCGAACTCACAACCTTGTGGCTTGCAGTACTGGCATTTAACCACTGTGCCACCAGGGCATTGAACATTTAGGCAGTAATTAGTGAAAGATTCTGTATTGTGCTCTAAACCTGGGCAGTGGTCTGCATGTGTAAAAAGGTGAGAGGGGAATAGGTATTTTGCAGCAATGCGAAGACTAACTAATTTTTATTTTAGCATGACTTAGTCTTAGGAGTGCTGCCACATTCCGTTTTTTATCCTTTTTGCACTGCAAGAGTCTAACACGCCTACTTCTGAATGTGGGTGGTTTTGCATCCTAATCCTATAAATATTTATAGTTGTTAATTTCAAAGGGAATCAAACTTCCAGGCAGACAGCATTTTTTTTTTATGATGACTGATTATTACATCTTCCTCTTTCTAGGAGACAGAAGGTATGGTGGGAACACATAGGATTGTCACAAATATAAAATGATGATTAATTGACCCTGTAAAATTAGGTGAATAGAACAGGCTGATCACAGTAAAAGCCCCATTTGGAAGTTAGTTTCATAGCACTCATAATAGTTTCTGGTAGCAACATTTTTCTAGATGGATGTTTGAGTTACTGCCAGTATCTCACTAAAACATCTCAATCACAAGCAGAACCTGAATGCCTTTCCATTCGATTCCTGTTATAGCTGAACTGGTTGTGGATAAAGCTATGGAACTGCGATATACTGGTGGAGTTTATGGAGGAAACATCAAGCCTACACCATTCCTGTGTTTGACTTTGAAAATGCTGCAAATACAGCCTGAAAAAGATATCATTGTTGAATTTATAAAAAATGAAGACTTCAAGTAAGAGAAAAAGAAATCTTGTCTCATGATATAGTTTAAAATTACTAGTAAATATCCAAAGAAGGTCTTTTTCAGTAGTACTTTATCAGAGTTCTAATTCACAGTAGCATGTCTTATAATTTCTATGAGTATTGTTTGCTAAACCGTTACCCTCACAATGGAAATTTCAAGTTAGGACTTAATGAAGCACTCCTGTGCCATGATCTCAAGTTTTGCATGATCTTGCTGATGTATCTCAGCTTTTTCTTTACATAGACTTTAGTAAGCAGCAGATGAAAGACTCAGTAGTTACAGTAATGTCCTGATCTGAGAGATAATTGAAAGTTCATGTTTTTAGATCATTTGAGAACATTCTAAACAACAATTTGTATTTGCTACTTTTCAGGTACGTGAGGTTGCTGGGAGCATTATATATGAGACTAACTGGCACTGCTATAGACTGCTACAAATATCTGGAACCATTGTACAATGATTATCGAAAAATAAAAAGCCAAAATAGAAATGGAGGTAAGCAGGCTGACTCCATAGCTTATCTCATTGGCTCTTTGCTCCTTTCAGAACATTTTTGAAATCTGCAAAAATTTACAGCAATATTGCCAAAGCATATTTAGAATTTAGCATATTAATCTTGCTTGGGTGTTGTAGTTTTGCCCCATTATGTGAGATATTTGGTTGCAACGCTTGTTGTACTTCTAACTGAAAACAAACATGGGAGTTTCAAGAGAAGAGAAATATGATAATAGCAAACTACTGAAAAGTGTTTAGTTTCTATAATTTCGGAAAAACAGAATGAAATAGTTTGCTTAGTGCATTGTACAATCTTAACCTTAATATTTTGTATTATTATAAGAATTAATCATACTTCTCCCTTCTAAACTGTGGTCATTTGTTTTCCAGAGTTCGAGCTAATGCACGTGGATGAGTTTATTGATCAACTGCTTCACAGTGAGCGTGTGTGTGATATCATTTTACCCAGACTACAGGTGTGTAATTGCTACACTATGATAAAAATATCAGTGGATTCTCAAATCTTAGATATCAAAATATTGCTATGGTTATTATGTGTAAAGGGGTGCAGGAAACCCCAGTTCAAATGGTTGGAAAAGGCAAGACCTTCTTGACTTGTACAGTGGGATTACACTTGCATGATTCAATCTTTTTGTCCACTTAAGTACTGCCTACGTTGAAAAGATATTGGTCTTCTTTAGAAACGATATGTCCTAGAAGAAGCTGAGCAGCTGGAACCACGGATTAGTGCACTGGAAGAGGATATGGATGATGTGGAGTCTAGTGAGGATGAGGAAGAGGAGGATGAAAAGGTTTGAATGTTTATCTGCCACTACTGTTCTTACCCAATGATTCTTGACTTCATTATAGTACAAAAGAATGACATTTGTGTACTGAGGCAATGCTTTTTGTACAGTACTCAGTGAATAAATTAAAGACCTGGCCTTAGGTACAGATGACAACATTTACATCTCAAATTGTTCTATTTGTTATGTCTTCCATAAAGGGATTATCAGACAAATATTGCAGAAATGATTTTATTCCTATGAAAGAAGACTATTATTGAATCTAGTTTGCTATTGAATAATGCGTTGTTTAGAGATTGCACTGCTTTCGTTTTTTTTTTTAAGAACGATCATTCTGTCAATATTTTCAGCTGGAGCGAGCTCCCTCACCTGATCACAGGCGAAGAGGCTACAGAGACCTAGACAAACCCCGCAGATCTCCAACTATGCGTTACAGAAGAAGCCGAAGCAGATCCCCTAGAAGGTAACATTTGGGGAGTTATCAATTTACTTTCAAAACAGTGTAACACTAAACCTAAAAATAGTACATAATAATGTTTGTGGTTTTCCCTCTTGTTCTGTTTTTAGGCGAAGCCGCTCTCCAAAGAGGAGAAGGTAGGAAGCCTATTAAGTCAATTCAATTTTTAAAAATTGTGTAAGCCTTTTACTAATAGACTTTGACTTTACAGTCCGTCACCACGCCGGGAAAGGCATCGCAGTAAGAGCCCAAGACGGCATCGAAGTAGATCTAGGGAAAGACGCCACAGATCAAGATCTAAATCTCCAGGTAATTGTTGTGTGGTGGAAGTTATGAGTGGTTTCTCTGGCATTTTGTCAATCTATTTCTGGTTTCTGACTATGGAGACTAATTGCAATACTTCAACAATTTAAAGAAACCCAATGAATTACTTTAACAGCTTCTTAACATTCTAATTTGTCTTGTTTGTCTCCTGAGTAATTGTGAACAGATTTAAAATGTTTTACACTTTCTCAACAGGGCACCACCGTAGCCACAGACATCGCAGCCATTCCAAGTCTCCAGACAGGTAAGTATTTCATATATTTCTATAATGAAGACAATGTAGTGATTGTCCACAAAATATTTTCTTCCTTAATCCCATAGGAATAGTCTTTATACCTTTTCTTCTATTCATGAAGTTCAAGACAGCTTATATGTATTTGGCAGAGACACTAATTTTCATAAATCTCCAGTTACTAACTTAAATAGCTAAAGGTGAATTACCACTGCAGGGTGGTGCAATTTTCATTAGTTGCAACCATTAACTGAACAATGATGAGTTTTTGTTTTTCTTTCAGATCTAAGAAGAGTCATAAAAAGAGTCGTCGAGGAAATGAATAATATTAAGTATTTCATGAATCTGAACCACCTCTTTGTAGATGAGAGACAGCAGGACCAGTAGGAGCTGCTTTGGTAGCTAGTAATTTTGGTATTAGTTTTTTTGAGAGCATGGTATTAATGAATAATTTTGTTTAAGTTAAGAGAAAATTCTTTCAGTATATGTTCCAGTCATATCCAGAGCTTGGAAAGGCTGTAAAAACCAGAATCCAGCAGCCAGCAAGGCTGCTAGTCATGGTGGCTGAGATGTTCTAGAAGTTACAGATCAGAAAAGTATGATTTCCAGGCTCTAATTGTATCTATTCCTCCTAAAGGGAAACAGTGTTATTCTAGGAGGTTTGAAGTTTATTTTAAAAACTAGTGCTTACTTACAATGGTAAGATAAAGCACTGCTTAAATTCCAAGACCTATTATTAAAGCCTTGTCTATTTGGAATTTCTTTTAAAAAGTATTGATCTGATTTGTATGTAATTCCTAATTTTAACAGCGCCGACAAGTTGTCAGAAGTTAATTCTGAAGTGCATTATTTTTAACTGAGGGGCAAGGAGAATACTACTATTGTATTTCTTTATTAAAATTTTTTGATAAACAAGCTACAGTATAAACGTGTTGTGTACATAAATCAATTTCACTAGAGAGGATTATTAGGAAGTTCTTCTAAAAGAGGAGGAGAATGAACCGTTACAGGGCAGAATTATAAAGAAATTCATTATTTTTAGTATGTGACATAGAAAACATATGGATACAGGTAGGCAGAACCCATTAATTCAACAGAACATATTTTGGAATAAGTCGGAATAAAACTGTAGACTTGTAAACATGGCCAATTTTAGATTTATATTGTACTCTGCAACACCTGGCCTAGCATTCCTTACTTAAACAGAGTGGGGAAGTTTTTTGTAGCTTGGGGTTTCTTTCCTATTACACATTTTAAGCATGTGAATAGCATTTTAACTGATGTTTTAACTCCATTCTGTGGAATCCTAATATTGATAATTTTATAATTTTAAAAATTATTTAGAATTCTCTGGCAGAGAGCTCTAGTACTTAAATAAACTACAAATCTTATGATTCCATTCTGTGCAGCTGGGACAATGGAAGTGGCAGCAGAATGCTGTAATTTTCTAGTGTGCCTGAGCTCTTCACAGTTACCATTTCCAAGTTGTAGAGAACCAAAACAAAAACAAAACACAATATGACAGAAAATATATTGCTGAATTTATATGCCATTCAGACGTATTCAAGAAGGAAATTGGGTTTGCCAAGTATATTTATGCTTCCTGTCTGTTTTTATTGTTGGAAACTGACAAAATACTTCATGAGGATTTCTTGCACGTTTCTATATTCAGATGCCAGTTTTGGTTGGTTCAGAAAATAGTTGTCGTTCACCTAGTTTGCAGGAGTAAAAAGGCTGACATCATAACCTCACGTACAGAAAAAGTCATCTTTATTTTGATTTCTAATTTTGCAATTTATTTTTTTTCCTTTTAAAAAGTTTTTGGCACTACATTGTTCTGTAAAGAAATGACAATCTTTAACACATGAAATCCCATTCTAATTTCTTTTTAGAACAATAGATATAAAGTCTGAACCAAAGTATGAATAAAGCTAATAGAAAATAAACAACTTAATTTTACAAACTCTCTTTACAGTTTATCAAGATAAAATAAAACACAGTTGCCCTTAAAAATAGGGTAATAAAATAGCTGACATTTATCACTTATTCTTGTGATATTGGTAAAAACTATATTTTATATCTATGTACAAATGATACAGTTAAAAACAATTTTAAATAATCTCTTTATCTAAACTTGTTGCAATAAGATTTTAATCCATAACCTGATTTCTTCCCATCCCCTTATTCAAACTTCATTTTTTCTGCTGAATAAAATTCATGTTCAAGTGCGGATGTCCTTGAGATAGAAGTGAAAAACGCTGGTTGTTCTGCATCAGTAAGCCAGCTAGAAAAAAAATAGGTTGAAATTATTTTAGCAAATGTCACTTGCTTTCACTGAATTAAACATCCTGGTTCAAAAGCAAGTATTAAATTTCCTGTTTAATTCTGTACCTGTTGATTCTGGTTGAATTTTTCCATCTATTTATTTTTTTAAATCCTACCTTGAATAGTCACTGGCTTAACAGAATGATACTCTAGAAACTACGTATGAGACATTATGGAAGGTGGAATTTCCACAAAGTAGGCTTGTGCTACTTTTTTCTATGAGTAGAGGAACTCCTTTATTCACCATAAAAACACTGTGGTGAATAGGCAGTACACAGCAAAGGTGGAAATGTTTGCTGTATAGATCAGCAAACCAATCCAAATTCTTTCCTTTTGGATGATAAGCTCACCCTATTTTAACTTCCGACATACATGCAAATATGATTTCTCCCCTAAATGCATGATCTTCAAAGGCTGTCCAAAATCCCAAAGCACTTAAAAATTGTATCTACAAATATGATCTTTGCATCTTACTATAGGCTCATTTTCAAACTTCTATTTCACTGACTCCAATCAGATTATTTCCTGACAAATGGCTTAAGCACTGCTGCTTACAAAAATGGAAAAACAGTAGAAAGGTTTCATGGTTGCTTCATGTATTTATTCCTAGTACCTTGGGGGTAGAAAGGTTTGTTCAATGGATAGCTGGCATTTCCCTGCTGCACGTAGTTCGGAGACATATTG
The DNA here is from genome assembly GCA_948474755.1 of Ctenosaura bakeri. NCBI lineage: Eukaryota > Metazoa > Chordata > Lepidosauria > Squamata > Iguanidae > Ctenosaura > Ctenosaura bakeri. Next base: position 13,977 of record CAOLHI010005321.1, read on the forward strand.
TAAGGCCACGTCCCTCGAAGGAGAGGAAAATGGGCAGGGGTTCCATGGTCCCAAGGAACAGCAGAAGGAGGAGGGGGGTTCGCTTTACCAAACTGTCCTTGGAAGCCCTGATCTAAATTTCATTCAAGAGGGGGAAATTGTATATTAAATTAATAATCCTTTGCAACACAAGCATTTCAGCAAATTAATAGTATCCATCTTTCCAAAACCCACAGTTATGTTTAACTGTATAATGAAACCTGTCTTGCTTAGTATTTTTATCATATCTGTTCTGAATATACATTTGTGTAGTGCTTGAGGCAACTATATATTATGAACTACAGATGGAAAATTGAAATGTGTAGAAAACAGTTCATAAATGCTACACTGAAGAGAAATAGTAAAAACAGCTACTTAACTGTTTATATTGAGGGAGTTTATCTTTCACTTTTTTTAAAAAAAACAACCTGAAGTACCCTCACACTAAAGTCATACAGAAAGTTAAACTGGAGATCATTTTTTAAACAAGTATAGATCCAAAGAATGAAGTAGAAGTAGCTACTGCTGCTATCTATAAGACCTTATAGAACTGCTGTAACAGGTCAGTTCTGTGGCAATTTTTGTATTTCTCCTTCAGTTTGGTTTCACTGTTCTCACACATCCTTCTAGATACAAGATGTAAAGGAGTTATTCCACAAGCAGAAAATTCCTTCTGCATGTAGAATGGCACTTTGGGATTGGAGGTTTTTAAGCAGAGGCTTGATGGCCATCTGTCGGGAGTGCTTTGAGGGTGTTTCTGCATGGCAGGGGGTTGGACTGGATGGCCTGTGTGGTCTCTTCCAACTCTAGATTTCTGTGATTCTATGATTCTACCACAACTGAAACAGAAGTGAACAATTAAACCAGGAGTAGGCAACTGTTGAAGGGCAGGGGGCCAGATTGGTCTCCAAGAACTTGGAAGAGCTGCACTCCATATTCCCCCCTCCCCCCAAAAAAGTTTTCACTCCAAACTCCTAGGGGAATTTTCACAAAGTTTTGGGGACTTTCTGGGCAATTTTAAGCCTTTTTTTTTACTAACAGGAACCGAGGATATCACAGTTCCAAATAATGTTTCTCCATGGCTCCCCAAAACATCATGGAAATACCCCTAATACCCCTAAGACTTCTACAGCACATTTTGGGGCAAAAAAAATTGCAAAATGATTTTTTGATCCCTGTGGAACCCACAGAGCATCTAAACATGATGAGAATGCCCCCCAAAATATTCCCGAAGGGATTTTTTGAGGAAAAATAGTTATTTGAAAGGTAGAATTTGCCACACCCTTGCATTAAAATAACTAAAAACTGTGAGACAATATGGCTGTATTGCATGAATCACTAAAAATGATGGAAGTTCCAAAGCATGATAACCGGCTCTTTTTTTAAGAAAAGTAGTAAGATTCATGCTTGTCCAGAACCTAATTTACACAGCCTGAAACTTCTCCTACTTCTGATTTATACGCCTACAGTTATGCAGTTGTGCAGAAAAGGTACCTCAGTGATAATTTTAATATCTATATCTTAATATTTGCCCTCATTTCAAGGCTATACTCCACTTCAACGGGAAGATGTTGCAAGGTTTCCATGCAGCTTGGATGGAATCTAGTGGGCTGTAAACCATGTTCCTGTGAAGCATGAAAGGCTGTGCTGAAAAAGGAAAATGGGTACAGCTTTCTGGGTAGGCATATAACTATCTAGATTCCAACCCTTTTAAAATATGTTTTTCAGGACTCAATATTTGGGATCCATGTTTTTCTGCAGAAAGCCTGATCTCTTCTCTTTAAAGATGTGCCTAGATTTATTGAATAACCTTCCAAATGCAACCCATATTTATAAAATATTTATACATACTTTACATACCATCTTTTCCTAACAAATAATAAAGACATTGTTAAAGGCATTAATTCTTAGCCCCCTCAAAAAGCACCACAGTTAGAAAGGCTGAGGAAAGATACCAGCAGTATTGGTACAGAACATGAAACAACAGAGGAAAGTTACCTGAATTCCCCACCGTGCCATTGTTCACCAGTGAGCTTAGAGTCACAGAGTTGTGCCAGTGTCCCTCATGAGAATTGCTGGGGATTCCTACCGGTCTAGCAGCAGGCTGTGCAAAGATGATACTGGGGTCATTCAAGCTTACGCTGCTCTGATTATTGGGTGGGTTGCTGCTGCCAGGCCTCACAGAAAATGGAACATTTGCAGCATGAGAAGGATTACCCGGTGCAGAGTGAATAACAGGCCACGTGGTGTTAGGAAGTTGAATTTGGTGGTGATGCATCTGAAATAGTCCCAGGTTAGGCAAGGTGGAATACTGACCTGGGGGAGATTGGGCAAAGTTAAACAAAGGCAGCTGGACCTGGTGGGGTGACTGTGTCCCCTGCTGGGGCTGCAGAACATGCTTAGACTGGGATATTGGTTGTGGCTGAGTCTGGTTAATGGAGGCTGGTGGAGAGGAATTCTGGGTAAATTGCTGAGGCTGTGGAGAGTAAGATGACTGACGCGAATCAGACTGGAAAGAGGAAAAGGGGATATAGTTTAGATTAGTTCATCAGTTATGTCCTTTTGTGTACCTGATGCAGAAAAACATGTCAAAAAAAGAACTTTTCTCTTCCAATTTACTACACTTCAGCTCAAAAACAACAAACCTAAATTCAGTTATAAAGATTTCAGATAGTTGATTCATTAAGAAGCCCTATCACTGAAAAACAGTCTGTGTTATTACTAAAACATTATATAGCAAATAAATTTTCATTCACTAGCTGTATTTTAATTCATTTGGTCTTCCACTTGCTTAGAATTGTTGCTTCAACTTGTAGTTTCTTCAGTGAAATTACTAAAGTATCACAGCTTATATTGCAACACTTTGAAATATCTTGGAACAGATGAAAATACCGCTGAAGCATACAAGAGCACTTTTATAACAAGAAACTTAGGTTTTTCATATACTGTCCCATACTATAGCAAGTATATTTTGCACGTAGTGTTATTCAAAGAAATACACTTATCAAATGCAACTTACACATTCTGATGGCTGTCTAGTACGCAAAGGTCTTTCCACTTGCTGCGGAATTGATCCAGTTATTGGCTGTGAATTTACAAGGCTTCGGACTAACTGAGCAGCTAGATCAAATGTACAGAACATGTATTTTAAATATAAACAAGGAAAAGAAGTATGTTGTGACAGAAGTTTATTTACTCAATATATTGCAACAATCCACACTGTCCGAGACAATCCATTTTTATAACTCCACATTTTTCTCTACAGTGGTAACTGTTGTAATAAAACCAGGAAAGCTCTTACTTAGATTCATAGTTCTCAAGTTAGTATCTTTCCTCCTCTTCAAATCCTAGCTAGAGCTCACTGTTAAGTCATCAGAGAAATGAATTAAAATTATTAGTGTGGTTATAATGGCAGGTTTTCTTAGTATAAAGAGCTATTCAAAGATAATGATTTTTTTTATTGAAGAAAAGGAACCATTCCGTCATAATACCAGTTGTTACATGAGCTGTTTGAGTTAGCATTTAAAGAATGACAGGTACTTCCTAGCACTCTGGGGAATATAAGTACCACAGTGTGACAAGGAAATTGGTGCCAGAGAACATGAAAGAAAAGTCTTTAAAATGTAAAGAAAATTTTAGTAGCTAAGTTATATAATATAAGTTCTAAAAACCATAGGATTAGGGTTCATGAAAAATAGTATTTGTTCCTGAGTGTCAGGTAATAAGATTAATAGAAAGAAAATAAAACAGTGCTTGGGTTGGTGGGTGGGGAGGATGGGTTATGTGTTAATTGCTTTTAATGTATTTGATGTACTGTTGTAGTACCGCCTCGATCTGTCAGGAGAGGCGGGATCTAAATAAATTTTATTATTATTATTAAGAAAGACTGATAATGCTGATAATTATTTTCAGTGGCACTTACTCCCAGGAAAGTGTGCATAAGACTGCAGTTTGCAATCAGTGCATTGACTTTTTAGTCTTCAAGTATTTTGTAAGACAGACACCAATGCAAAGTACTTACTTTAACTTCTAACAGAGCTATCACTTGCATTGAAGGTACATAAGACTTAAAACATAGGGAGGGACACCCTTTTCCCAGTGGCACAATCCAGACCACTACAGCTTGTTGGGGGCTTGCTGACTAAGGAAGGGAAAGAAAACAGGCACAGATGATCTATGGGACCAACGAGCTAGCAGCACTTCCTATTTGCCTGCACTGTATCTTTAGTGTACCCAGCTTCACTCCTCCTTCTCCACAAGATGAGGCAGAAGTGTAGTGGGCACATTCAGCTTGCCTTGCAAGAGCCAGCTGAATCCCAACTACATCAATCACCAGCTTACAAAGTAGCACTTTTGGGTGCCTGCTTTCATTTCTCCCTTACTTTGCCTATACGGGGAAAACAAGATGAGTGATAAGTGCTGTCTACCTGCACTTCAAGAGCAGGCCAACTCCCAGCCTCAAAAATAAGCCGATGTGTATGCCAGCTTCTCTCCCTGCTCACCTTTTCCATGAAAAGAAGATAAGGAGGTAACTATTCAAATTAGGAGGCATGAGCATATCTAACAAAGTCACCTTGCCAGCAGATCAAAAATGGATCTAACCCACCACTCCAAACTGAATTCCCTGCCCTTTTTGAAAAATGTTTTCATCTACTACTATAATACAATCAAAATATATTCAAAATCATAACTGTTTCTAACTACTGAAAAGTTTCTTAGCTTTAAAAAAAATCTTACATTTAGAAATGCTTAGGCTTGAATTCTGCTAGACCTCAAGAATAAGATCGGAGAATAATCAATGAGATAATGCCTCTTTGGGTACCTGCACTGTTGCTTGTACTTGAATAGGCAGGCACTAAAATGAAGGACCAGAATAATTATGATCTAACACTAGAAGAGGAGGCGATTCTTTCAAAAGGGAGAAGACTACACAATTTTTCTATCTAAAGCCACTGACTCAATGAAAAAAAAAATCAGGGTAAAATAAAATTATTAATGTGTTGCATTATATAGTCTTCAATGTACAGTCAGCCCTCCACATTTGCACGTTTAATATTCACAGATTTGATTATTTATCGGGATAGGCCCACCAAATCCTCGAATCCTTGGCAAAGTTTCGAGATTCGGGGATCCGAATCTGGGCACCAAAATAGGTAAAAGGAATCTTTCAAATCCTGCACTCGCAGTGGCCCCGGCAATGGCTGGCTCCCTGCACGTCCCAGGGTCTCTGCCAGCGTGGACGCTCCAGAGGAGGCGTGCAGGCCCAGCAATGGCCGGCTCCCTGCACGTCTTGGGGCCTTCATCAACACAGGAGCTCCAGATAAGGCCCGCAGAGGCATGCAGGCCTAGTGATGGCCGGCTCCCTGCACATCCTGGGGCCTCCGTTGACATGGGCGTTCCAGACAAGGCCCGCAGGGGTGTTCAGGCCTGGCGATGGCTGGCTCCCTGCACATCCCGGGGCCTCTGCTTGCGCAGGCACTCCACACGAGGCCCGCAGGTGTGTGCAGGCCCAGCGATGGCTGGCTTCCTGTACGTCCTGTGGCCTCTGCCGGCACGAGTGCTGAACAAGCAGACCGCCATGGATTGGGCCCACAGGAGCTTGCAAGACCAGCTATCCCCACGTCCTTGTGCACCCCAGGGCCTGAGCTCGGCCATGTTTTTAAAAATTGGCATGAAACTCTAAAACTGCACATGCACGCTGGAGCCTGCCTGTGCCCAGGACTGCTGCTTGTGCTCACTCCCGCTGCCCATGTCTGCTCCTGCTGCCTGTCCCTTTGGCTGTCTCCATCTGCAAGGTAATAATCTCTATACTTTTGATTTGAGACTTATGTACTTCATGTAGTAGATGAACATGTCAGTTGCACTTGTATCTTCTTAATAAGAAGTATGGGTATGTTTTCCTGGACTGAAAACTATTTTTTAATTTGTTTTTCATTAAACAAAGATGTCAAATTCTGCTTCAAAAATATTTTTCAGTAGAAGTGCTTTCTTTCCCTTGCTTTTTAAACCCTTTTTTAAAAAAGGATTTGAAAGATTTGAGATTCATGAGATTTGTGGATTCTCAGAATCTTCCAAGGATTCGGACCCGCACTCAGAAAATTCTGGATTCGTCCCATCCCTAATTATTTAGGAGCTTATCCAACCCCTGCCCCTCCCCACCTCAGGCTTTTATTTTCCAGGGGAACCTTCCTTCTCGCTGGCTCCAAGGAGGCCATGCAATCTTTTAAAAACCCACTTCTGGTCCTCTTTCTCTTCCATCAGCCACTACCTGGCCAGCTAAGGATGGCTTGCAGCCCAATTTCTCAGCAATACAAACACTCTCCCAGTGCCATCACACATGCAAAGAAGGAGATGGGCGAGAGAGAAGTAGTACAGGGCCACCATGCCAACCCACTCTGCTTCCCACTCCTTTTCTTGACTTGGTTTGGACCTTGGTCTGTTCTCTCCACTATGCCTTGGCCCCCTTCCTAAGGACACATTTTGATATTTGTGATTTTTCCACTCTGGATACCAACATTAAAAAAACACAATGAAGTACCAGATGGGGGGGTGTTATGAGTTTTTGTTTGATTTACCTTGAACACCATTACTTCTTTGTCTTGTCTGTTTGAATTCAGGACAATCCCTTCGAACGTGTCCCACATCACCACAAATAAAACATCTCTTTTCTCTAGTCTCCCTATCTTCCTCCTTTACTTCCTTTTCATCTTCTCTCTCATTCTCCTTTTTCTTCAATCTAAATGTGAGAAAGTATTAAAACAACCCTTTAAAATACTCTCAAAACTGTGTGACTACTACAGAAATCAGCCAACAGAGAGGGAAGAAAAAGCACTGAAGATTAATTTCATTTCTATTTTGAGTACAAAAAAAAACCAGAGGGAAATTATATAAGGCAGATTTGAGATGCCACTGAATAGCCTCTTCTTTGAACTACCATAGTTGTTTGCCCCCTTTCTCAGAGGTAGAAATAATGGTAGAAATAATCAAAAGAAGGTCAATGCTAAATCATCATCAAAAAAGGCTTCAAATTATTCCAAATGACTTTCTCATCTCATTACCGCACTTACTCTTCCTGGCAGAAGACAGATATAGTACGAAATACAGTTCACAAAAACTTAAAATATCATACAGAAGCATTAAGGTAATTTATTACAACATTTTTCACTATTTTGTACCAACTCTTGTGCACATCCAAAGTTCCTTCAGGAGAAAGAGTGAACATGGGTCTACAAGATGCAGGCTTGAGGTACAAGAAAGAGTGAACATGGGTCTACAAGATGCAGGCTTGAGGTAAAAAAAGAACACGATAAGAGGATGTGAAGACTTTTTGGTTTTCTCCACAAATTATTTTGTTCTTTCATATGCAACATAGTTATTTTAAATGAGCCATGTATATTTTCCTAACCTTCTTCTTTTGGGGCAGTCCTTCATATAGTGACCAATTTTGCCACAGACACGGCAACATCTGTCATTGGGTGCAAGTTCTCCATCAGTCAGTACTTTAGAGTTGAAAAAGTACTCCTGAAAAGGAAAAACAGAAACAGAAATAAACCACTTTAACCTACAAGTTCTCTGTGTTCACTTCCTACAAGGAGAAAATAGGAACCAGGAAATACAGAGGAAGAAACATTTGCACAGCATATTAAAAGACATTCATTAATATGGGAAAAGGGGGAGTCCCATCATTAGTACTTGAAAAATAAAAAAGGAAAGGCTAATCAGAATCAGTACAAACCTAGGCTTGCTTGCTCAGAAGTAAGCAATATTCAGTTCAGTGGGGAATATTCTTAGATAAGCTGGTATAGGAGTGAAGCTAGTATCTTTTATGAGACATCAGGCAATCTAAAATAGAGTAAGTTTTCAACAGGGATTGGGAACCTCTGGCACTCCAGATGTTTTAGATTATCATTGGTCGTACTGGCTGGGGCTAACAGGAATTGTGAACCAAAACAACTGAAGCCCAAAAGTTCCTATCCTGACACAAAATCAACGACTTGGATGAAGGAATAGAGGGCATACTCATCAAATTTGCAGATGACACTAAATTGGGAGGGGTTGCTAATACGCCAGAGGACAGGATCAAAAGTCAAAATGACCTGGATAGATTGGAGAGCTGGGCCAAGGCTAACAAAATGAAATTCAACAGAGAGAAGTGTAAGGTCCTACACTTAGGTAGAAAAAATGGAATACAGAAATATAGGATGGGGGACACGTGGCTGGATAGCAGTACGTGTGAAAGGGATCTAGGAGTCTTCATAGACCACAAGCTGAACATGAGTCAGCAGTGTGATGTGACAGCCAAGAAAGCCAATGCAATTCTCGGCTGCATCAATAGGAGTATGGTGTCTAGATCGAGGGAGGTACTGGTACCACTCTACTCTGCTTTGGTTAGACCTCATCTTGAATACTGTGTCCAGTTCTGGGCACCCCAATTCAAGAAGGAGACTGACAAGCTGGAGCAAGTCCAGAGGAGGGTGACCAAAATGGTGAGAGGCCTGGAAGCCATGCCCTATGAGGACAGACTTAGAGAGCTGGGTATGTTTAGTCTGCAGAAGAGAAGATTATGAGGGGACATGATAGCCATATTTAAATATTTGAAGGGATGCCATGTAGAGGAAGGAGAGGGCTTGTTTTCTGCTGCTCCAGAGACCAGGACAAGGAGCAATGGATTGAAGCTGCAGGAAAGGAGATTCCACCTGAACCTCAGGAAGAACTTCCTGACAGTCAGGCTGTCCGGCAGTGGAATATGCTGCCTCGGAGTGTAGTGGAGTCTCTTTCTTTGGAGGTTTTTAAGCAGAGGCTAGATGGCCATCTGTCGGGAGTGCTTTGAGGGTGTTCCTGCATGGCAGGGGGTTGGACAGGATGGCCTGTGTGGTCTCTTCCAACTCTACATTTCTATGATTCTATGAAAATAATAATTCTTGGGACTGCCTGAATAAAGAAAAGGAAGAATCATGAGGAATTAAGATCATAAGCTCTGATAAAGAAAACAAGTACTGAGAAGTGTTTTATTCTGCTCTTTCAACTTTTCTTCTTGTCCACCAATTCTTTTTGTTGTTAACTGTCCTCAAGACAACTTTGACCATGATAACCCTAGGAAAGAGACCTGAGTCAGCCAATCTTCAACTCAGGTCTTGCAGACTCAGGATCATGGCTTCCTTGATTGAGTCTTTCCTTCTGTAATGCAGTCTTCTTCTACCTTACTAAGCATTATTGTCTTTTCTCCTAAATCATGTCTTCTCACGACACCCCCTAATTACAACAGTCTCATCTTGAGCCATTTTGCCCTTGCAACCATTTATTTGCCTTTTTAGCTGTCCACAGTATCGGCAGAACTCTTTCCAGTGCTACATTTTAAATGAATTGATTTTCTTTCTCTTAGCTGTCCGTTTCAGCTTTCACAACCACACACAGAAATTGGAAATATGATAGCACAGACAATCCTAACTTTAGTCTTCAATTATATATCTTTACACTTCAGGATGTTGTCTAGTTCCTTCACAGCTCCCCCTTCAAGTTCTATTCTTCCAAATGCCAGTCTGGAATTGCATGAGTGTTAGCTACTTGTTTAAAGCACTAGACACACATACAGAAATATCCCACCATTTATGCTTAAAGCAAAAGAGTGTAAGTTACAAGATGAAAGAACTTACAGCTTCTCTTCCCAAGACTGGATAGAAAGGAGTACCAAATATTTTCCTCCCATTGATTAATGCCTTCATTATGAAATTGGTCACTATGAAAGAAAAGACATGTGTATGTAGATGAATATGTATATGTAGACAGAAAGAGATACAGACGCACTAAAGACGTCATGTTGCTTTAGAAATGTATTACTGTTATGTAGTAGTTTTCCAAGTCTTACTTTTTCTGGAAACTCCTGCACCTAAGTTATGATTCAAGTCAAAAGGATCTAAAGAAAAGGAATAAAAACAATATTAAACAAGCAGATATAAAATTTCAGTAGCATGCAAGTTTCCTATTACTGGATGCTGATTCTGTACCTCCTACTGTGACAACACTCTCTCAAAGGACAGCTCTGAAAACAGGAGTTTTTAAAAAAACAAAAAACAAAACAGCTTCCTATTAACAAATTGTGTTGAGTGTAGGAAATGCAGTACCACTAACAATCTAATAATTCCTCTAGAGCAGCGGTTCTCAACCTGTGGGTCGTGACCCTTTGGGGGTCGAACGACCGTTTCACAGGGGTCGCCTAAGACCATCAGAAAATACGTATTTCCAATGGTCTTAGGCTCCATTCCCTTCTCGGTGGTGGTGCGCAAGCGCGAGCCACACGCTCGCGTCCTCCTCCCCCCCTTGGTGGGAGCGCGTGCAGCCACAGCGTCGCCACAGCAGGAGTGGTGGTGCGCAAGCGCGAGCCACACGCTCGCATCCTCCTGCCCCCTGTTCAGAAGGGACTGAAATCGTTTCCCTTCTCCACTACCGGGAGAACCTCCCATCTGACGGGCCAGCTTGGGGGGGCGGTGGCAGCACGGGGGGCAGGCCCCCTCCTCGCCACAGCCCCTGCCCCACTCACCACGGAGGGGGGTGCTGCGGAAGGGCCGGGGGGCTGCAAGGTGGCACTTTTCGGGGGGGGCAAGCTGCACCCAGCGCAAAAGACAAAGGCGCTGGGATTCCTCCCCCCCGGCCAGGGTTGACACTCTGGAAACTTTTCCCACACTGCCTCCCCCAGCAGAAAAAAGAGCGAAGCAGAAGCAGAGCCCGGGGGGGGGGTTTCTTGGAGTTTTTTCCCGGGGGAGATGCATGGCTCCTCTTTCCCTCCCTGTCCCCTAGTTCCTGGCCGGCGAGGCGGCCTTTGCCGGGGGGGGGGAGGCATTGTAAATAATAAATAAATAATTTTATGGTTGGGGGTCACCACAACATGAGGAACTGTATTAAAGGGCCGTGGCATTAGGAAGGTTGAGAACCACTGCGCTAGAGGGATGTATTACCCTTTTTAGATAGCAAGTATTTCACAGGTACCTTCAATAGCAATGCATTTGGATGTCCATTGTTTCTCAAATGTGGTTAACAGTTTCTTCTGCCGAATGCTGATGACATATTCCTTGAAGTCAAATTCCTCAGTGTAAAATCGCAGTAACCCTAACCAAAGTTCTCCCAGTGATTCTGTGTTCTTCCCAAGAGAGGGTAATCGTTTTTTCTGTACAAAAGTTATAGCAGACGAAGTAAACAGAGAAAATTCTTATGATCATAATACTTTCAAGTTTGAGATGGTTATGAAAAAATACATCATGAAGTACTCGATATGAATCTGTTATGACAGTATATTGTCCACAGTATACATCTGCACAGTAGCAGAGGAAAACAATCCAAGTATTATTTTTTTTATGCTCTAAATGAGGGCATCTCTCTCCTAACATCCTCAGTATGGAGACAGATCAGACCAGAACAGCTGAATTCCACCAAAACTTGTACAGTTCATCCCTCTCCTTTCTGGACTATTTATTAATTAGTACTACTATTATTACTAATTTTATGTTCTATCTGCCCACCACCACCATAAATGTGACCTTGTCTTGTCTATAACATTTTATTTTCTGGTGATCATAAAAAGCAAGGAAGCAAATTTCTATAATAGTCCTGCAAACTCAAAAGGTAAGTATTGGGATGGGCAACTGAAACAGCCCCTTGCTGCTATTTATGCACTCCACACCACAGTCAAGCACTGAGGCATTTATGCTTGTACACTCTACCGGGTAGAGTCTACTTCTTACACGAAGAAGAACATGAAATACATTAAATACATTAAAAGACATTAAAAACATACCCAATCCTCCCCACCCACCAACCCACTTAAACCAACCCCTTAAAACACACAACAATTAACAGTCCATCAATTAACTATTAACAAAACAGCAAGACAATTGATGGAAAGCAATGGAAATGCTAGTCTTGGAAGGCCTGTTGGAATAGATCAGTCTTGACTGCTTTTTTAAAGCAGTCAAGACTGATAATATCCCGGGTCTCCTCCAGCAGGCTATTCTATAACTTGGGAGCAATAGAAGAAAAGGTTCTCTGGATAACTGCAGCCAACCTAGTTCTGACTGGCTGCAGTAAATTCCTCCATGAGGACCTTAATGTGCAGGGTGGATTATATGGGAGAACGCGATCCATGAAGGGCTTTAAAGGTAATAACCAACACCTTGTACTGTGCCTGGAAACTAATAGGCAGCCAATGAAGAGACTTTAAAATTGGTGTTATATGGTCAGTTTTAGGTCTACCGGTGACCAACCTGGCTGCCATATTGTGAACTAATTGAAGTTTCCAGACTAAGCACATGGGTAGCCCTATGTAGAGCGCATTGCAGAAGTCGAGCTGTGAAGCTACCAGCGCATGCACCACTGTTTTTAGGTGTTCCAGCTCCAGAAAAGGGTGCAGCTGGCATATCAGCTGAAGCTGATAACAGGCACTCCTGGCTGCCGCATCTATTTGAGTTGTCATCTGAAGTGGTGAGCCCAGGAGCACCCCCAAGCTGCAAACATAGTCTTTCAGGGGAAGTGTGACCCTGTCTAGGACTGGTTGACAGACCTCCATGTCTGGGCTAGGGCCTCTAACGTTTAAACAGCAGGCTGTATTTCTCTATCTAAAAGCCCGAATGTGGGACTACTCCACTGCCAGGCACATTTAAAGGGCTTGGACAGGGAACTTGAAGAACTGCTTTAGTTCTGCCAGAAGACAGGATAGGACAGTCTGTCACTGACATACTCTCTGCGAATTCTAGGTTGCTGGCAAATCATATGATTCTTGCATGGGTCAAATCACTTGCAGGCAGTATGAGCTTTTAACTAGTCCTTACAATAATTGATTAATTAATTAATTGGAAGTGTCAGAGGCACACTGCTTGGACATACAGTGTATTTCCCCCCATGTTTTTACCCCAAACATATTATTTCACCTTCTTTCTGTCACTATGGAAAGACCCTTTAATGTAATGAGATAATTTGACCATTTTAAACTTATGTGTTATTTTAATGACATTTTAACTAGCTATTTATATATTATAAATGGCTAACCTTATTTGATTTTAGATGGACTTATATTGCTTGTTATTTTGTCTTTTTTTGACAGTCAGTTTCCTTGTTACACACTCTGGGCAAATTTTACAGAAAGGTAGGCATAAAAAAGCTAAATAAAAGGAAAAAATAATAAAGTAGAAAATCCTTCCCAACAAAGGAAAACAAACTATGGAATCTTGTACATCAGCTGAACTTGCTTCTTGAACTTGTTCTTTAAATAATCAAGCATGTGAAATCTAGCAGGTTTACTGGCCAGTAGAGAAGACATGAGAAATTTAAAAAGACATCTGGTTTTCTGATTCTATGTTACTTGAACTCTTCTGCTGGAACTGTACCATTTCCCAGATTAAGACTTACATTTCCCCTTAAATGCCTGCACTTCATTTGTCCAAGAGACTGTGCAAGAGGATGTTTTCCCCCATTTAAGGAATAAAACACAGAGTGCTCACACTTTTATAAATAATTAACAATATGTGCAGTTTTATAAATCTAGACTTAAGAACTTATTGATTATTCTACAATTAGAGCATTACCAGTTCTTCAGTATCATCAAAGAAGAAAGCATTCCACCCATCAACCATTCTCTGAGGGATCTGTTGTCCATCAAATATCTAGAACACCATGAAGAACAGAGGCAAAAATAAAATTAAAAAAATCAAACAAATATAAAATGCAAAACTAGAATTTCTTTTGAAAACAACAAAAATGTCTCTGACAATGTTAACAGGAGCCCATGTGGATCTAATTTAACAATCAACTTTTAAAATGGAAGATGATGCTACAGATCAAACCTTCCAAAAATATATCATCTGAATGCGATATATATGGGGTAGAGAAGATGATGACTGCATTACTTCCAAGCCCAATTATGCTACCCAGGGATAACATAAAAAATTATCACTGTGACCATGGAATTTCTATGTGAAATTCCACATGCAATCATGAAAAAGGCCTTGTGCATTAAAATTTCATGACATGTGAAGCAACTACAAGAGAGGCTCACAGTGACAAAGCTGAAAACACCTAGCATTCTGTACTCAAGAAATCTTGAGAAAGAGTCACAACTAATACCAGTCTCACATGGAAAGTCAACATGGTATTGTCTTCCTAAAACTTACCTCCTGAAGAACTGGGATTACTGGTGGTTCTCTTTGTTGTAGGAAGTATAACACCATAAGGATGTAGGCATATGAAGAGAGACTCCCTCTGGATGCATCTCCAATATCGCAGCGCTGGTTAGGTACATTTTGAGTATAATGAACATATGACAAGATATTTAGCTCCATATGATATTGAGGAAAAATATTATTTTGTTCATACACAAAGATATTTTGTGATGCTGCTACAAAATCTGAACATAAGACCAGCCTCTGTCATGAAAGAAAGCCTAACTAAAATGTACATATGTAGAATAATACAGAAAAGCTGTCGTATCTCTAGGAAGACAACAAAAAAGGTTCAAGATCAAAGGGACCCTAGGGAATCTGGATTCATCTTGCTTAAGCAGTAGTTCCCATGTCACACAAAGAACCAATTTTGAAACTGGTAGGTGTTGACTCTTCCAACTGGTGGCCTCTTGAGTGTGTTTGAAAGCCTGCTCTAGGTACTGGCTGGAATTTCATTTAATTCATGTTTCATTGTAATTAATGGGCCACTGACAAGCAAAACATTAGCTGTAAAGCCTAAATGTAAACATACAGTACTGACTTTTCCCCACGGAGCACATTCCAAATTGCAAATGAAAAGGGAGTCAACAGTAAGGTCACATATCAGGTTTAAATCTTTACAGATCAGCAATCTGTAAGGTTAGAACTAGAAAACAAAGAAAATAGAATCAGACCAGCAAGAAGGTAATCTTGGTGTTCAGTATGACCACTGTGTCAAATTTTAAAAACAATTTCCACCTGAATAAGCACCAACAGTTCCAAAAAAATTGCTAAACAGACTCAACCATCTGCTTGTCATACCTTTGCAAAAACTTTCATTGTATAGCCTAAGTATTGCACTCTTGGATCAATGGCTGCGTATGTTGCAAGCATCCTTGTATTGTGCTGTGCCTAGAAAACAAGTCAACGATTTTGTTATCAGGCTACGGTTAAGTGCTTACGTTGTTTATACATGAAATTAGGTGTGGGCAAAGTACAGCCCTCAAGATGCTGTTGGACTGCAACTTCTAGCAATCCTCGCTGTTGTCTATGTTGAGTAGACTTGATGGAAGCTGAAGTCCAGAAAAATTGCCCATTCTTGCTTTAAATGAATGATATTTACACTAATCTGCAAAAATTAAGTAAGTGATTTATTTTAATATTGAATCAAGGCAGTTACTTCTAAAGCGGCTAGCAGTACCTGATCCAAAAAAATAAATAAATCAGGAAACATGATCTAGAATCAATTAGTGTGAAGGGCTGTAGTGGGGCGAGAGCAATTAATATGCATCAATGAGTTAAATATCCTTTTTTAAATACTTTTGACCTTTCTATACAGGAAAAGGGGCTACATGTGGTTCATAGGTTGTACTTAGTATTTAGCCTTCCAGCCCAAAAGTGGACTATGTGCAGTTTTTAGGTTTTAAAGAATTAACAACACTTGGAACAACATTCTCACTTTTCCTGAGATAGATACTTACCAGTGTATTGTATAAACTGATATCTCCTTCTAAGCCACTTCGTCTGTGCTCAAATTTTACTATAGGCACTTTGGCTGTTGTTATAGGCAGGATGTTTCTTAAACCTGAGAAGGTAAGATGTCTGTATGTAAAACCAAAAGGTATACGTAAATGAAAATATTAAACAACATACACTATATTACACATACCTGGATGCTTCTTAAGAACTTTTGCCAAATTTTCAATGATTTCTTTACAATTTAATTTCTAGGAAAAATAAATGAATAAAAAAGTTGAATTGCTACCTAGATTCAAAAATAATTTCTAGAACAGCAAGGAGTCCGAAGATGTATATGACATTAGCATAAATCTTCCTTAGACTATATAAAATTTATTTTAAAAAATGGATTACCTCAGCATTTTCATGGCCCTCCAGTGTCATGCAAATATCCAGGTCACTGTCACGGAATCCAAAACCATTCTTTGAAGAGCCAAACAGGCATAGCCTGGCCTTGTCTAATCAAAAGAACAGGGTTTAACAAATATTTAAAAATTACTTCTAGACTCATTCATAGTGCAAGAATTACTAACAGATCATAGTCTAACACACTTCACCGAGAAACCATAATAATCCATATTTTTGCAGGCCCAATGTAATTTCTGATGATCGCCCTACCTACATTTACCAAGCAGATAAAATATATCCAGTGCCTGGAAGTTCTTCAGTATCCAAAAATATTTGAAAATGAGGTGAACCATATAATGTTTTAGAAGAACTTTTCCTCTGTAATACAAAATTTTTTTAATTGAGGCACTTTAATCCTAGTTTTTAATGATGGAATACATACGTTCAAAGTGGTTTTTCTTTACAAAAAAATCTCCCTTAATACTTATTGTTTCAGTTAATTTTCTCCAAGTATATATGTTGGGATACTTTCTTACTTATTATTACTCACAATGTTTCCCATTTCTCTTAAATTCTCACTTGTAACTGCAGCCTGATGTCAACATCGGTTCAATTTTGCTTTTGAGAACACAATCTCATTTTTGGGAGGAAGGCTGGAGATAAATCAAAACAATAAAATCCCTCCCCTGCAAACCAAACTATGATCTTCTTGGCACCTGCTGGCAGAGATATTACTTCAGTCATATGATACTTGATTGACAAAGATTCAAGTGTATTCCTGCCAATACTATTTCTCACGTGCACATGCACACATACAATTTCAAAAGAGAATATGGTTGCATACTTTGTATTCTATTAATTTGATGCTCATATTGACATTAGATGCTCCTTGTTAACCTAGTTTAAAGCTTTATAGTTATGTGATATTAACACTAAGCTCTTTTAAATGTGACAATTTTTCAAATATTAATATAAAGTACTGATTTTGACACTAATAGACTGGAGGCAGATTTAATTACAGTAAGTCCTTTGAAGCCAACAGGAATTATGCTATTCATAATCAATTTAGGCCAGATTAATTTCAATTTGACTACTCTTAAACATATTGGTTCTGGATCCAACGATATTTATTCAATATTTTGTTGCTGACTAGCTAGCATTTTAGAAAAGATGAGTGTGTATGTAACAAATATATCCAATCTGTAAAAAATAGGCTAGATTATTGCAAAAAAAAAAATGTTTTTATTTATAAAACCAAGGTGTCTTTAATGGTTTCCTACTACGTACCATTATATTCTTTTCGAATAAATCTTTCCAAACTTGCCAAAATCTGTTCTCGATTTTGTTGCTCTGAGAAAGGAGGTGACAATTCATCTAAACAAACAAAAGTTAATTGAGGCATTTAGCAATATCTAATAGTTAAACTATATAAGATACAGTTGCATTCTACAAGTGAAGAATGCTGCTTCTAGTTGGCATTTTGAATTATGAATTACAAGGGTTAGTAAAGCATTCAGTAAGAGAATTAGCAGATACTTGAGAATCACAGAAAACCCCTGAAATAAAAAAGATCCTGCACAATTCACAAAAGGTACCTGGATTGCTGAAGTTATTTCTCCTTGCCAATCTGCCTACCTGTTATTGCTACACCTATGGAAAGTCCAAAACATCCTGCTGACCTTAAAAAAAGAGTGGAACCCATGTGCCTATCCCAGATTTTGCTTAGTCACAAGCCACAGCAGCTCTAGCCACCACAGCCAACAGAAGGGAAACTAGGAATGATAATTCAACAATATCTGGAAAGCCATATGATTCCTAACCAATTCTTATACTGAACTACAACACAGAAATATATTCTAGTATCGGACACATGAAAATATCTCTTTTCCACTGCTATGAGCAGAAGAAATCCTATTTTAGCATCAGCACAGTTCATTTTCTGTAGTTAAAATTTTAACAGAGAACTACCTACTTGGTCAAAACAGCAAAATTGTACTTACCAAAGCACCTTTTACACACTAGATCAAGTATTTCTCTAAATCTAGTTGTCATTGGTGGTAGTGGTTTTAGATCAATTTTCTTAAAATCTTCTGGGCAGTCATTTTTGGAATGGCCATCTCTTTTGCAGATACTGCATACTATTGTTGGTGGCTAGAGCAGAAAAAAAACCCAATAATGTTTTATATTAAAATTGTTTAAATAAGCTGTGTTTTCCCCTAAAGACTGTTGGCGTACTCCAGTGAAAAAGTATTGGATTCAAATACCAATTCAATTCACTATACATTGTTTGGGAGCTGCTATCTTCTCAAAGTTGCTTACTTGTTAAATAACAGCATAATCACATTTTCCCAAAGTGGACCCTATACCAGAAACCTATATACAGGAAGCTGCAATTAGTCCTCAGTTCTCTGCCTACCTCCACTGCAACAACAACAACAATATCTAGTTCTTCATATCTTCTACAGTCAACTGGCCTAACTGCAAAGCCAAAGAAATGTTGGGGAAAATCTACACTGAAGGTGTGATGGTGGAATGGGGAAACAGGCACAATATTTTCAGGTTTAGCTCTTACTACACAAGTACTCTCAAAAACCCATAACCTTCCCTCTGCACTATCCGAATAGTGGAAAACAGTGCTCTGTCCCTAGAACAGAATATTTAAGTCACATATGCAGCCATATAAGGGACTTAAGTATTCCTTAATTGGCAACTTTCTCAAAAAGAATAAGCAAAAAGGGACTAGTTACAAGAACCTTCAAAAGAATGCAGTGCATTTTTTGGACAACTAAGCAGAGAAGTCATGGTTGTGATGGATATATTAAGAAACAAAATGTAATGTGAAATATTTGGTGCTGTGAAATAGGCACAGGTCTTGGCAAGTTTAGTGCTTGGTGTGCAGCGTGAATGGTTCTGTTGATAGCAAAAAGAAACAGCTTGAGGGTAAGATGGTGTTTCTTCACATCTGTAATAGTTGTGTTTGGTGCTCTTCAAAAAGCTAGATCTAAGGATATCAAAATTGTATTATGCTATTATCTTCAAGAAAACTTGCAAAACAATGTACTGCTGGTATTTAACACCAGAAAGACTCACAAAGATGTATAAAGATACAAAGAATAAATGTTGGAAATGCCAAGACCATACTGGATCTTTGAACCATGTGATGGACTTGTGAAAAAGCTAAACAATTTTGGCTTAAGATACAGAGCATGATGCAATAGATTTTGAAAGCCCAAATACCAAAGATTCCTGAGTTATACTTATAAGGGATATGGACAGTTGATATAAATATTGACAAGAAACAACATAAATTGATGCAACATATGCAGTTGGTGGCGAGATTAGTATATGCAAAGTACTGGGGAAAAAGGAAATTTCATCAATAGAAGAATGGGTTGATAGATTCATGATAATAGCTCAAATGGATAATCTTACATATAGGTTAAAGGGTCAAACAGAAGATGAATTTTCTTCTGAATGGAAATGTCTAACTGAATACTTAAAGAAAAATGAGAGTGAATTAATGACAATAAGTTTTTGAACTTGCATGTATTCTTAAGCTCTTAAGCTCTGTCTCTTGCTTTTACTATTACATGAGAAATGTTATATGAAAACAGAAGATGATTATTCTAGTTTTGTTGCTAATTTTAGATTTTTAATATCCATAACATAGGTTTTAGTAATAATGTTCAAGATTTATCAATGATTTATAAAAATGAATCATTACTCCATTTATTATTGTTCTCCATTGGTACTTATGGTTTAAACATGACGATGTTAATACTTAGGTCATGGTATGATACTAATATTTGGAATCAAGTTAACTTAAAATAATAGACTCATGGTAGTAATTGAGTATGACTGATACATTTTTTCTATTGATTTTTTTTTTATTAACCAGGTCAATTTAACTTCCAAGTATAGGGATAAGATAACAAGGAATATTAGCAAAAAGTTAACTTATTTTGAATAATGTTCTAATAGCTAAGTACAAATATTTACTAAGTGTTGTATGCAACAAGGGTGGAGACCAATTTTTCGTTATTTGTAGGGTTTGTTTATTGTAGTTCTGACAGGTGTTTGTACCATTTCTAGGTATTTTTTGCTTTTTATTTGTACTGTATTATTATTATTATTATTATTATTATTATTATTATTATTATTATTATTATTATTAATTGTGTTTGTAGTTTTATGTATTGTTTTGTAGTTTTGCTGTTTCTTTGCCTCTTTTTTCTTTCTTTTAATAAAAAAAGAAATAAGAGATCTAAGGACCAAAATATTCAGCTATTTGAAAAAGCTGAAACAAGATACAATTTGCCTTCAAGAGACACTTGCCAGAAGTAGAGATATTAAATATCTACATCATCACTAAAGAAGAGAAATGGAGTTGTTATTTTTATGAATCCTAACCTGTCACAAGAAATAATGTTTGAAGATCAAGATGGCAGCTACGTGGGAGTTCAAATTGATAATTTTGGTGCTAAAGATCTTATGGTGGAGGTTTATACTCCCACTGACAACAAGAGAGTTTTTTATGAGAAACTAGTAGACAAAGTGTTCAGTTACTTGTTTGAGAGCTAGATGCTTTTCGGAGATTCAAATGGGGTTATTTCTCCACAGTTAGACTTGCTGAGAAAAATATCAGTATTAGACAATACTGATATTGGAAACTTCCAATTTTTTTTGGACACATTGGATAATTTGGGGGCAGTAGATGCCTGGAAATTTAAAAATGGAAATGCTCAAAATTTTACATTTTCCTCAAGAAAGTTACAAATCATTTTTGAGAACTAACATGTTTTTGATCTCAAGGACATTGGCTAATGCTTTTTTTTTTTAAATGGGCAGTTTACCAAAGACTTTCTCAGATCTTTATTCAGTAACTCTAACACTGAAGAGGAAGAGAATTAATCTATTTAATAAAGATAGACAGACAGAAGGAAAGAGTATAAAAACTCAACCTGTTAACGAGGCAGAAAGAAAAAACCTGGGGGGAGAGAGGTGAGTCAACTGTCATAACAGAGCTGGAATTTTGGTCTCCTGCCCAAGTAGGCTGGCAATGTGAAAGTGGGTTGCTCCTACAGCCTATCTGAGAATGGGATGATACTGGATGCTAAATAACAGCTTACCTCAAGAAGAAAATATCTTAAAAATATGCAGGAAAAGACTGACAGATTTTTTTTCAGGACAATATGGGCAAACATACCAAGACTGGAATAGTATGGGATGGAAGCAAAGCACTTATGTGGGGGTGCCTTATTAAAAAAAGTATAGAGCTTTAAAAGAAGCAACATGCAGTTACTTTTAGACAGGATAAGAAGAGGAAAAGTTGAAAAAGTCCTCCACTAATAAGGCAGTGCTCAATCAAATTAAGATGATCCAGAAACAGCTATCAATGATGACTGTAGGTGAGATTGAGAAGTTCTGTTATATGAGGCAGGAGAATTTTGAGTTTGCCAATAAACCTGGAAGGTGATTGGCTTTCAAGCTGAGAAAAGAAAGGAAAAACTCATATTGAAAAAACCAAAAGGGAGTGAGATTGTGAGTGATAATATTAATATCAGGAAGACTATTTATCATTACTATACCTCATTGTACAAAAACAACAAATTTCTCTACAGAGGACAGATGAATGTTTAGACAAGCCAAATCTTCCTGAGATATCAGAATTACAAAAACAGATCATGAATTCACCTATAACAGTAGGTGAGATTATTTGGAAGATCAAGTCTGGCAAAGCTCCAGGGCCAGATGGTTCATCAGCAAGCTATTACAAAAGCTTCAAGGAATAATTATTTTTACATTTACAAAAGCTTTGAATTCAATATTATAATAGGAAAAAGAAGATCTGGATACTTGAAAAGAGGTGACAATACTGTTAATCCCCCAAAAAGGGCAGGATCTGACAATGACAAAGAATTATAGACCTGCTTCTTTACTGAAAAATGACTACAAAATTTCTACAATCATTCTGCATAAAGACTGAAAAGGATTTTGCAACAATTTATTCACAAAGATCAAGCTAGCTTACTGAAAACACAGCTACAGAGCAATGCAAAATGCTTCGTGGATATCCTGGAATACTTGTAAGTCCTAAACAGAAACAGGCAGAGCTCATTTTTTTAGATGCTGAAAAAGCCCTTGATAATTTGAATTCTGATTTTCTGTTTGGAATTTTGGAGAAGAGGAGTTTCCGGGATAATATTTGTACCTCAAGTAAGGCAATTTATAATGTGCAGCAAGCCAGGATTTTAATTTACGGAGAGTTAAACAAGCCATGTGACATGCAAAAAGGAACAAGACAAGGTTGTCCACTTTCACCTTTATTGTTTATCTCAGCTTTGGAAGTCCTGAATAGAGGAATAAGACAAGATGAAAGAATGAAAGGTGTAAGAATTAGAAAAGAAATCTATAAATTAAGGGCATCTGCTGATGATTTAGTGATTTTATCAAATCCTATTTAGTGCACAGAAGCATAGCTACAAAGATTAAAACACTTTAATGAAGATATGAAAAAGGAATAACAAGTGCATTTGACGAATAAGTTGGGTTTTAAAATAGAGAAAAAAAAGTAAAGTATTTCTGTATTGCTATGACAAATATGAATTTCATGTTGTTGAAAAATAATTACATTAAAACATGGAATGAAATTATACAAGATTTGCAAAGATTTGCATAACAAACTATCAGTAAACTATCAGTAAAAGAAACCCTGTAAAGGCAATTGTAGAATCTGCATGACTAAAGGGCACATTCATTTGGATGTTCAAGACAAGCCTCTATAATGTGCTTCAGCACATTGGACAGTCATTCCCACTGAAAACCGGATCAAATAAACAAATGTACCATAGTTCTTTAGTGTGACATTCAAAAGCAGCAGGAGCTGGAACTCTGCTTTGTTTCCTTCATAATTAACCTGAGAAACCTCCCCAGAACCAAACAATGACTTGTTGGAAGAAAGACAAGCCAGTGTCTTGGCTTTCGTCATGTTTACATATCACATTGAAGAAAGCACAGACAGTCTGTAGTTTGCTTAGATTACACTGCAAGTGTGAGCAGCTAAACATTTGCCAAAGGAAAACTCCGTTTCTGCTGAAAAAAGGCTCTATTATGGTCAGATGACTACACTTCTTGTTTTGTTATTGTTGCTGCTGTGTGCCCAAGTAATTCCCAACTTATGGTGACCTTATTCCAGGATTTTCTTGGCGAAATTTATTCAGGGGAGGTTTACCACTGCCTTTCTCTGAAGCTGAGAGAATGTGACTTGTTCAAGGTCACCCAGTGAGTTTCCATGGCCAAGTGGGGATCTGAATCCTTTCTTCAGAGTCCTATCCTGCTTTAGCCTTACTGAAAGCTGCCTTGGGATATAAATAAAGTGAGCATCAAGAAATAAATGACTATTAAAGTGAAGATGAATTCTAGGAGTTTTATGACCATTCTTTAGTTTGGGGATGGAGAACACGCAATACTCCAGACAGGGCTGTAACTATCACCAGCTCTAGCCAGCACAGATAATAGTACACTGGGAGTTGCAGTTCAATAACATATGGAGGATTACCTAGGTGTTCCATATATTCTATTACCTTTGACTATGCTATATTTTATTTTAGATATTGACAAAAGAAAGTTAAAAATTTATATAATAAAAGTGCTGAGAGCACTTTTCCATGCAGTGTGAGAGTTTGATTAATGAAAATGCTATGAAAACTGTTACATGAGAGAACAAAAGCAGATACTACAAAATCTATCAATCATCTTCAAGGACAGTTATAATAAAATAAAATTATGAAAAATCTACCATCTACATTTACAACAGAAGGATCTGAGTAATGGTCTAGCAAACTAATTGTGCTGAAATCAGAAAAATGCAAAGAGGAGTGCCAAATCAGTAGTGTGATACAGAGTCAAAAGTCTGATGCCTTCTGCTGTAATGTCAGCATTTTGGTTTATGCCTATGTTGTGTAGTTACTCACTTTGAAAAATGATTAAATATATGTATTTTAGCTGATTCACCTGATACCACCTGAAATCTGCTCCAGAGGACAGACAGATTCTTTAGAACTTTACCTTCCTGGGTAACTAAATGGACCTAGATGCTATTGTGTACAAAGGCTTTCTCTACTGCATTTTTTCCTGGTTTAGAAATGAAAGCACACGTTAAAGTGAAAAGAGACTGGAAAGATATATCAGCCTCGAAAACAGGTATTTTTGAAGGAGGGAAAAGACCTTAGCCACAGCACTATACCAATTCCCTCATCAGAAAAAGAGGAAGGACACTAGTGCTCTGGTTAGATTGCTGAGGCCTTCTAAAATGTCTGGCTTTTGAAAAAATCCTGGAGAGCAGTCATCTAGCTCATAAGACCTATACTTCAATGAACTGGTAAAAATGTCTTGATGGAAAAGTGATGAAGCCTTATGAATCCTGCATAGGGCAGATTTATCTGTTTTGCCCAAGATTCATACTTGGGTAAAGTCATGAGTCAACAAGATTGTCCATTCTGTTGGGATGAAGCATTTGAAGTCTTGAACAATCTGTTAAGAACTCTGAGTTCAACAGATTTAGTTCACCTTAGGGAATGTTAAAGAAAATCACAGGAAGGCGCTATGGCCAAATGGCTAAAAGATTACAATATGCTATTTCATTCTGGTAATGGAGTCAAAAAAGACTAGCTTTATTTTATTTAACAAGCATCTGGGGGAAAAATAGCAGTTAATGAAAACAAGATTTTTGAAAATAAGTATTTAAAGAACTTTTGAACCCATTTTACCTTTCCAGAAGTCAAAATAAATTTATCAAACACATAATGCATATCTTCTGTGGTGATTTCATCTTTAGTGTCTTGAATTTCTCCTACTGCTTTGCAGTTGGGCGAGGTAGTTGATGTGCTAGTGCCTGAGCACATATTCTTTTGTGGATATTCCATTACTGAACTCTGTCTACTTTCACTGTCAGATAATTCACTAACAGAATCTGCATCAAGGGACCTATGTTCATTAAAAACACAATTTTCTTCCATTGTAGACTCTTGATCATCCTTTGCCTTAAGTGACTTGTGTTCTGATTCACAGCATTCACTAGCAATAAGGGATACAATTTCCTCTCTGTTGTCACAGTTTGTATTTAGAATTTCTGGTGTTTTTACCAGCCTGCTTTTTAAGTTTTCAGAAGTACATCTCCTGGATGTAGGTTCCATTTCTCTACATTCATTTAACTCACACTCTTCTATATTACATGCACAGCCTGTGCTCTGCTTTTCTGTAATGTTAGCCAGCTGTGGAAGGCAACAATTGGCTGCAGATTCTCCAGGTTTTTTGCTACCAATTTTTCCCTTTTCCTTTTTCCTGGTGTCTGGTTTGGGCTTACTCCCATCTTTATTCTGAGGACATGCAAAATATTTATATGCTGTTCTGAACCTCTCAAGTATGTACTCAAACACCATCTGGCTGTTCAGGCTCCGTGCAACATTTCTTTTTAGTGCAAAAGGATCTAGAAAAAATAACACAGACCAGTTTTAAGTTTCCTTATAAGCAGTTAGGACTTTCAAATAAGGTATCAAACTATTTAATTTTGAATTCAACAGGTTAGTATAACTAAAGAAAACACACAATTGAGTAATTCAGTACAATTTTTTAGCAAAATACTTTTTTAAAAAATATGAAATTATTTTTAATACAAGTATTTTAAAAAACTGCAGACGGCAACTGGCATCTTAAAAGATGCATTCTTTCACATGCAAACAAGAACACTGAATTTTTCTTCTGAAACAATTTCTATTGAGACACTTGCGCTGAATTATCTGTTCTTGTTTCTTTCAGAAATATAATTTCTCACTTATTCAAACTTAAAATCAAACCTTCAATTTCTTTAATCAGACAATGGTCATAATTTTAAATGATACAAATCCTATACCATTATCCATAGATTTCATACACACATACAGCCATCACTGTCTGTATCTAGGTGTTTCTATTAAAAAGATGAATGGTAATTTAACAACAACAAAAAAAAGAACAAATCTGCCATTTCCACTCTTGCAACCGCTCAACACCCTTTTTTTCACTTTACCGATTAGCTGTCCCATGTTTGTTTTATTTGTGAGGACAATGAAGTAACATAGTAAATTTGATATTTTGGCAAAAGGGTATGAAAACTGTGGAACAGCATGGTTCTTACCACACTAATGAATTTTTATTTACAGTTCAAGACCAACAATTTAAGACCATTACTCCTCTAGAAAAAATGAGATACTATATTTTATTTATTTAATTAATTTATACCCATTTTCCTCCCATATGGGACTCAAAGCCGTTTACAAATGCTGAAATAAAATAGCTAAACAATGAGTAATACCAAAATTTGAAATGCATTAAACAACAATCCATCCAACACATTTAAAATAGTTAAAAACACATTCAAACCTATTACATATTAAGAAGCAGCACACCTAGTACATTATCCCAACCAATTAAAAGTTGAAGGGCTGTTTAAATAAAAAGGCCTTTGCTTGCTGGCAACAACGGTGATTGAGTCTCCTCTAGGAAAGAGTTCATAGCCTGTGAGCAGCCAGTGAGAAGGCTTTCTCCTGAGTCTTCATCAGAAATACCTGTGATGGTGGTAGGACTGAGGGAGTGCCTGCTTCCAAATATCCTAAAACTCTGGTAAGCTCATATAGGTACATACAGTCTTTCAAACTTTCAGGAACCTAAGCCATATAAGGCTATTAAACCAGGTATGTTTGAATATAAATCCAAAGTATGCTTTTAAATTCCAATTCTCAAATAATGACGGGCAGATAAGTTTTAGGCAACAAGACCATGTAAATGAGACATACAGTGAAAATCTATAGTTTCTGCAGTTTGAGGCAAGGTAGCAGAAGACAGTATAAAATACAACCACAGATAAATGCAAAGTTATAAGTAAGGCAATGGCAAAGCATTGTGCAAAATAAGTTTCCCTCACCTTCAATGGCTATCCGCCTTTTAGGCCAGATTTTGTTCTCTCTGGTCAAAAGTTCTTGTACCCGTATGCTGATAACATATTCTTCCAAAGCAAATTCCAGTGTATAAAACTTCAACAATTCTAGCCACAGTTGTCCCAGTGATATCTGGTGTGGTACTTCCAATACTAATGGAGACTGAAAAATACAGAAAAGAGAAACAGAATTTCTCCTTTGTCAGTAAGTTGTGTCATTTCAAGAATAAATTCAAGGAAGGGCAATTTCAATTTAAACTGAATTACTTACACTGCCATTTTTCTCCTTTGCATTATGCTGGGTGTCTGTTTCTACAGCTGATGCACTCTTGTTACCTCTGTGCTGTTCACCCTTAGCTTTTCCTTCTGCAGCACTCGCATTTTTCCCTCCTCCACTGTTTGATGGTTTGTACTCCCACACTACAAACTTTTCATCTTTTATTCCTTTCAACTGGTAGTCATCAGCCTTCTTAGAATCAAAGCCCTCAATCTACAGAAATACAATAAAAAGTGCTGTAATGAACATGACAATAAAAGGGCTGAATCCAACATGACATTGATACAGATCACAAAACTTCTTTCTTTCCCCCTCTCCCTCCAGTCCCAAGCAGTTGCCCAGAAAATAGTGCTGGAGATCTCCCAGTCTGCCCCTCCCCCCGCAAGAGTAGGGGATGCGTGCATGGATGCACACGTTGCCATCATTTCAAGTATAGGGACGCGACACATCATATGAGATGGAAATTGTGCACATGGAGGCTGCAGTAAAGGAGGGCCCACTGCAACTGCCTATTTCTTATAATCCAGACCTTTCTCTTTAATTTTAAAACTTACCCAACTGCCTAAATATGATGGTAGTATGCGTGGTTCTCTTTGTTGAAGGAAAAATATCACCATTAAGGCAAAGGAATATGAAGGGATGCCACCTTCTGCTTGGCAATCAATATGGCACAACTACAAAGTAGGAAACAAAAGATCTTAGCTCCATGATATAATACTATTTTTTTTAAAAAAGCAAAACTTAGCGACTCAACTTGAGTTTATTCAGCATTTCCTAGTAACAGAATAAAGCGTACATAAACCAAAG
This sequence comes from Ctenosaura bakeri, assembly GCA_948474755.1. Taxonomy (NCBI): domain Eukaryota; kingdom Metazoa; phylum Chordata; class Lepidosauria; order Squamata; family Iguanidae; genus Ctenosaura; species Ctenosaura bakeri. The sequence continues at coordinate 42,100 of CAOLHI010005321.1, forward strand.
CATAGCCTGTCTCCAGATGGGCATTCCTAGATGAGACTACGCCTGGCAAGCCCATGTCATACACCTTAAATTCCATGATGGAAGAAAGCCAAGATATAAATTAATATATATAGACTCCCCCATCATCTCTAAATGAATCTGCCAGAGATACCCTCTGCTAGACTTTTAATAGGTTACTGCTTTTTATTATAAGTGGGTTTTTACATTGTTTAAATTGAGTTTTAATAATATGATTTATTTAATTTGTAATTTAATATGTGTTGTTTATTGTATTTTTATCATATCATTTTTAGCTACGGAAGCTGCCTTGGATTTAGAGAAAGGTGAGATATAAATCAAATAAACAATTAAATCAATGTCCTTCATCTCAACTGTTTGCCTCAGCTACAGTAAACTTAACTTATACATGCACGTTTCATTGATCCAATGGGTATGCACCAGCTGGAACTAACAACTGGATTTAAGGCAATAGATAATTAATACTCACAGCCATATAATTAACATTCACTTATTTAAATAGTCAAGGAGACATTTAAGCACTTGGCTAGAGAAGAATTTGATAAAAAAACATGCTTCTTACATAAGTAAGAGTTATGTAGAAGATACCCACAAAAAAGAACAGGTTGCTTACCTGTAACTGTGGTTCTTCGAGTGGTCATCTGTGCCATCATACACTAGGAGTTTAGCGCCTGCGCGGTAGCGTTCGGAAACTTCTAGAGCTTGTTCGCTTGGCGGGAACCCCTCCCCCACGCCGGTACTGCGCATGCTCCTCCCGCCGAGCAACGGTCTCTCCTCAGTTCTGTCGTCCGCCGTAGAACCTACAGGGACCTGAAAAAAGAGGGGGGGAAAGGGGCGGTGTGCACGATGGCACAGATGACCACTCGAAGAACCACAGTTACAGGTAAGCAACCTGTTCTTTTTCCCGTGGTCTCTGTGCCTTCATACACTAGGAGACTGTGTAGCTTACCGGTCGGACGGCGGGTCAGGTCCTACAGCACGGAAGCCAACACCTCACGTCCAAACCGGGCATCTCTGCGCGACCGGCAGTCGAGCCTGTAGTGGCGCACGAAGGTCGATGGTTGGGACCAGGTCGCACACGGCAGAGTTCATGCAGGTCAACCCCCGCAGGAGGGCCGCAGAAGTAGCCACAGCTCTGGTGGAGTGGGCTCGAAGCAGGACTGGCGGAGGCTTCCTCGCGAGCTCATACGCCAGTTCAAGTCCTCACCACCCACTTGGAGAAGCGCTGGGTGGACACTTTTAGGCCCTCCGACGTCGCCCATAGCAAACAAAGAGATGCGGCGTTGTCGGAAGGAAGCAGTCCTGTCCTTGTAGAAAGCCAATGCCCGACGCACGTCCAGGGAGTGGAGGGACCGCTCCAACGGTGTCGTCGGGTTCGGGAAGAAGGCAGGCAGGATGATATCCTGGTTGAGATGGAAACTGGACACCACCTTTGGCAGGAACGAGATGTCAGGTCTCAGGACCACCTTGTCCCTGTGGAAGACCGTGAAGGGCTCATCGGAACGAAGAGCTGTGATCTCACCCGCTCGCCTCGCTGAGGTCACCGCTACCAGGAAGGCAGTTTTCATTGTCAGGAGCCTGTCATCCGAGGTCGCCATCGGCTCAAAGGGCGGCTTCGTCAGCTGCGAGAGCACCAGCGAGAGGGACCACGGCGGTAGCGGCGGCGATACCGGCGGGTAGAGATGATGAAGTCCTTTCGGGAACCGCTTAACGGTATCGTTCCTGAAGAAGGCCGAGGCAGCAGATCGTGGCGGTTGGTATGCCACGATCGCGGAGAGATACACCTTCAGGGATGGAAACGCCAGGCCCTGTTGCCGGAGGTGCAGGAGGAAGTGCAGGACGGTCGAGACCCCCCGCGGGCGACCGGCTCACTCCTCTCGTTAGCGAAGGTCAGGAAGCGTCGCCACTTGTATTGATAGTTGCGACGGGTGGATTCCTTCCTGGCCGCGACGAGGACGGTACCGAGCACGGGATCGTCTAGTGCGATATCCTCCAGGCATGGAGGGCCAGGCGTGGCGGGGTCCGGATGGAGGACTCGGCCGCCGGAGTGGGAGAGCAGGTCCGGTGTCGGTGGCAACCGGAGCAGGTCGTCTCGCGCGGCTTGTAGCAGGGGTGCGAACCAATGTTGCCTCGGCCAGTACGGGGCTACCAGGATCGCGTCGGCTCGGTCGGCGAGGATCTTCAATCGTCCGGCCGAGCAGCGGGAACGGCGGGAACGCGTAGAGGAGTTCCCCGGTCCACGGAAACTGGAAAGCGTCCCCGAGGGGAGGCACGATCGGGGCCCCCGCTCTGGAACAGAATCGGCGACACTTCGCGTTTTCCCTGGTCGCGAAGAGGTCGATCGATGGTTCGCCCCAGCGGTCCCGAATCAGTCTAACGCCTCTCCGGAGAGAGACCATTCGTGATGGGATGAGGTGTCCCTGCTGAGGGCGTCTGCCGTGGTGTTCTCCTGCCCGGCCAGGTGAACCGCCACGGGATGCGTGTGCAGGCGAATGCACCATTCCCACAGGCCGAGCGCGATGTCGAGCAGGGTCGTGGAATGAGTCCCACCTTGTCTGTTATGTAGCAGACGGCGGTGGGTTGCCGTCAGAACCCAGGACCGTGCGCCCCGCCACGGCATGGCGGAACCCCGTAGGGCTTTCCAGACGGCAAGCAGCTCCAGCGCGTTGATATGGAGAGCGGTCTCGTCGTCGGTCCATCTGTCGCGGACTCTGAGATCGCTGCAGTGGGCACCCCATCCATACAGGGAGGCGTCGGTCGTTACCGTCACCTTCGGTGTCGGCTGTTGGAAAGGCATCCCCGACATGAGATTGCGTCGCGACTGCCACCATCGGAGGGATGAGCGGACGTCTCCCGGCAGCTGCAGTCGGAGTGTCTGTTCGTCTCGCAGGGGGTCGAATATGCGGACGAACCAGTGTTGAAGAGGTCTTGCTCTCAGCCTGGCGAGATATGTCACAGCGGTCGTCGCAGCCATGTAGCCCAAGAGCTGCTGGACGCTTCTCGCAGATAACGTCGGGGCCGTACGAGCGTGAGCGGCGGCCCGGATCAAAGTTTGTGCTCGAGACTCTGGTAGGTACGCCCTGGCGGAGGTCGAGTCGAGCGTCGCCCCGATGAAGTCCAAGATCCTCGCCGGCTCGAGGTGGGACTTCTTCGGATTCACTCGTAGACCAAGGCGGGTCAGGAGTGACAACGTCATGTGGACGTCGTGGTAAAGTCTCTGTTTGCAGGACGCCACCAACAGCCAATCGTCGAGGTAGGGGAAGACGGAAGCGCCCTTCGTCCGCAGGTAGGATACCACCGGGGCCATGCACTTGGTGAAGACCCTTGGGGCAGTCGAGAGTCCGAACGGCAGCACCTTGTACTGGGAACAGGTGTCGTCGACTGCGAAGCGGAGGTACCGTCTGTGCTGCGGGCGAATGGCGATATGGAAGTATGCGTCTCGGAGATCGATGGAGGCGAACCAGTCCCCTCGATGTAGGAAGGGTAGGATCGACGGTATCGTGACCATCTTGAACCTTTTGGGGCGGATTAGTAGTTCACCCCTCTGAGGTCTAGGATCGGCCGGAGGGGACCGTCGGCTTTCGGGACCGTGAAGTACCTGGAGAAGAAGCCGGTGGTCTTGGCCTCTTGCGGGAGCCGCCGATCGCCCCTTTCTGGAGGAGGGATTGGATCTCTTCCAGGAGGGCCGGACTCGACGGCGTGGAGTAATAAACGCCGCGAGGAGGAATATCGAGAAACTCGATGGCGTAGCCAAGACGGACGATGGAAAGCACCCAAGAGTCCGTAGTGACATACTGCCACTCCGCTAGGTGTCGAGCGAGAGTCGGTCGGTCTCCGAGCGCTGATGGTAGGCTGAAGAGTGGGTATTGGCGGGGCCTGCCAGGCAAAGTCAAAACCGAGACTTTGTCTCGGAGGAGGACTTCTTCGACGAAGGCGGGCGCGCCTAATCGAGCGTCTGGCCGATGAGCCGGAGGACGGTCTCGACTGTCCAGATGGGCCGAACGTGGAACGACGAGGTGGAAGATCGTCGCCAGGATGGTCGGAAGGTGGAGGCCCGCGGGTTGCGTGGCCGGCTGCAGCCCGATCTTTTTTGCGGTCAGTCTCGCCTTGACGAGATTGTCCAAGCTTCGTCTGTGGACGAATTGAAAGGCCTTCACCGTCGAAGGGGGGATCTTCAATCCTCCTTCTGGTGTCCTCCTGGATGTCGGCCGGTCGAAGCCAAGCATGGCGGCGGAGGCCGACGGATCCCGCCATGACCCGGGAGGCGATCTCCACTGCGTGCCGGGAGGAGGCCATCTGGTGCCGAGCGATGGAGATAGCCTCATTGAAGATCACGGAGGAGGCTTGGCGGATGTCCTCCGGTACCGCTTCCATCGCTGGTTGCAGGCGATCGAGCACCTTCTTCAGGTATGCCGCGAGGCAAGCCTGAGTGTTGGACAGCCTGATCTGCAAGGAGGCAGCCGAATAGAACCTCCTTGCGTAGGCGTCCAACTTCCTGCCCTCTTTGTCCGGCGGGGTGGTGTGTTGCCTGCCGGAGCCTTTCGTCTGCGCGGACTCGACGACCAAAAAGTTCGGTGCAGGGTGATTAATAGATAACCGGGGTTATCCCTTTTGCACCCTGTAGAGGTGTTCAACCGCTGCGGGGATCGGCTGAGCCGAGGCCGGTCTATCCCAGGCGGCCTTCACCAGTCTGGATACCCGGGGCAGGAGAGGCAGCGGGGCCGTGGAAGGTCGCTTCTCCTCGAAAACGGAGAAGGCTGGATCGTCATCCTCCGGCTCCGCATCGGCGATCTTAAGGCCGAGGGTAGTGGCCATGCGGAGCAGCATCGCAGAGAACTGGTGGACGTCCTCTGGAGCAGAATCTGGGATCGGGTCCCCGAATCCCAACGGAGGAGACTCCTGGGAGGCCGCCTCAGACACCTCAGACTCCGCACTCGAGTCGTACGACTCCGAGCTCGGTGAGTCCTCTCGCCGCTCGCTCCCCGGGTCCTTCGTAGTCGCCGCAGGTGTTGCCTTCCTAGGCTTCTCCGCAGCCGGGGCGGTGGTAGCAGCAGCGTCCCGCTTGGGATGGCTGACCACGGACTTCACCCTCTTGGTGGTGACCGGGGTAGTCTGGCAGGCTGACGTCGTCGTAGCCCGCTCAGTCACCACCGACTCCGTAGGGCGCGTCGCCGTTGCCGTGACCCTAGGAGGTGGCGATATCGCCCGATACCGTGGTGAAGGCTCCCTCGCCCTATGATATCGAGGGGAGGGAGAGCGGCTGAAGGAGCGGCGGTCCGACGGAGATCGGCTTCGGCGTCGACGGTACCGAGCCTCGTCCCCTCAGGCGAGCGCGATTCGCGCTGTCGACGAGGTGACCGGGACCTCCGGAAGGTCTCCCAGCGACTCGGGCCACGATGGTACCGATCCCGGTACGATGGCGAATGGGACCGATAGGAGGCCGGGCGCTCTCTCCACTCAGATTCCCTCGCGTACCTGGCCACGTAGGACGCCGAGGTGTATCTTGAGGCAGACGAGCAAGGTTGTTCCTCTCTTGTCTCCCTCGGAGGCGGCGAGGCCACCGGACGCTCGGAAGAGCGGGACCGGGACCTGAAGGAGGTCGAACGCCGCTCCGGAGAAGCAGAGGGCTCTCTCTGCTGCAGGTCGGCCGACCTGCGACGGCTAAGAGGGCGGTGGCGCTCCTCCACCAGGGTTGGAGGGTCTGCCACAGGCGAGTCCGGGCGCTGTTGGGGAACGTCCTCGATCTCATCCTCCGAGAGGTCGACGGACTCGCCTCGCCCTTTGGAAGGCTGCTGAGTAGGAGGAGGAGTAGGAGGTTGAGCGTCCCCAGCCGGGGAGTGCTTCTTTTCCTTCTTCTTCTTCTTCTTCTCCTTCTCCTTGCCCTTGCCTCCGTCCGGAGCAGGGCGCTTTTTTGCAGGCGTCTCCGTAAGGGGAGCCTCAGCCTTCCTCGCCGTCGAGGATCCTTTAGCTGACTTGGCAGCCGCCGACAGCTTCGGGATCCTCGGTAACGCCGAGATCGGCGTTTTCGCCGGTACCGAGCCCGATACCGACGAGGTGGACGGAACGGCAGCCGCCGATACCGTCGATGGCGTGGTCGTCTTCTTGTCGGCCATCTTGGAAGTGGAGGTCTCGTCTATCGCCCGCAGAGACTGCTCCCAACAAAAAGATTTGAGTCTCGCGGAGCGGTTGCGAAGAGTTTGGGGAGTAAAATCCCTACAAATTTGGCAAGTCCGGATATTGTGGGACTCGCCCAAACAGAAGAGACACTCCTTATGGCCGTCGTTGAGGGCAACCTTGCGGCCGCAGGACACGCACTTCTTAAAGAGCGCGGACATAAGACGAAGAAACGCCAAACTCCGAAATCCAAAAAGACGAAAGCCGAAGGGGGAGTCCGAAAGAGAGGTCAAAGACAGTCCGAAAGTCCGTAAAACCGTGAAAAACAGCAGCCAAGCACGACGTGAGAGGAACAAACTAAAGAACCTTCCGTACGCGGCGGCGGACGAGAAAGAACTGACGAGAGACCGTTGCTCGGCGGGAGGAGCATGCGCAGTACCGGCGTGGGGGAGGGGTTCCCGCCAAGCGAACAAGCTCTAGAAGTTTCCGAACGCTACCGCGCAGGCGCTAAAGCTCCTAGTGTATGAAGGCACAGAGACCACGAAGAAGAACCACAGTTCACAGTTCACAAGATTTTGTTAAGACAGGTATCAGAGTTAAGAAACACACCCATGCATGCAATCATAATCATGCATACGCTATTGCATGGCCACTTTGTAAGAGACATTCCCAAATGGAATTGTAGATATCTCTCTCAGATTATAGCTAGAACTATAGTCCCAACCTTGACTATAAACCAGAATGTGGGGGGGGAATCTAATGAACATATCACTATTTTATTATTTTATCATTTGTGATTTTCCATCAGTTCAATATTTGGGCTTAGGAAACTAACTCATCTTTTGTACCATCTTTAATTCTGTACCTGTATGAGCGAACTCTAACTAAGATGCAACAGAACAGATCAGCACTCTAAGACCTCTCTCTGGTCTACATAGCAGATCTTGCCTGAGTTTCACTTCTAACTACAGTTCCCATACACTGTACCTGAGATCATTCCAAATGTTCTTCTGGGAGTGCAACAGGTTTCAGTGGAAGAGACATGAAGAGCCTCAGTGCACGCCCAGAAGCATCAGTGTGTACATGGAAGCACTATGTTCAGTCTTTTAGATTTCATCCAAATACTCTATACTTTTAATTGAAGAAAAAGAGATATCATTTAAAGAGAAAGATATATTGAAAAGGGCTTTTCTTTATGCTACACAGGTGCCTAAATACGCGAAAAGCACCAGATTCCATCTGATCTTGGAAGCTAAGTAGGGTCTGTCCTGGTTAGTACCTGCACGGAACACTGCCAAGAATACAAGGTGCTATTTCAGGAGAAAGAACTGGCTAAACCACCTCTGAGTATTCCTTTCCTAACAAAACCCTATGAAATTCATAGGGTTGCTGTAAGTCCACAGGCAAACTGAAGGAACATACATGCATTATACTATTTATATTATATTATATCAAGTTGTGCATTTGTTGTAAAGCTCTTACTGTATTTAAACATGTAAATATTACGATACATAATATGTTATGGTATTTATACACTCATATATGTGTTTATTTTAAAAACTTACCCTAGCCCAGTAGCGAAAAGCCAACACCAAAGGAACAAGGACTGGCTCTAGTTGGCTGAGTGCAGCTAGAAGGTCAGTTGTAAGGCAGGCCACATCATTTCCAGCACTTACTTTGCAAGTTAAACCACTGATATTTAAAGAAATTTTAAAACAAATTGTAAGTCACATTACTGTCTATCAATAAGTGAAGTTTGAAGAAAATAAAACATACAGTTTTCACCATATATGCAACCTGCATTGCTTGCTTTCCACGTGTTTTCTTCCCTCAGATACTGCAATTTATCAAGCCATAGTCAAACATTACTCTTTTCACATGGAGAAAGGATATACTAGCTCTACTCCTTCTGGTTATCACTTTCTTCAGATGGAAAGTGAGGTGTCTGAAAGAGAGGTTCCTGTCTGAGTGAGAGATATCATGTAAGCAAAAACCCTAGAAAATCAAGGTTCCTACTGATATGGAAAGCCTTCATGTGAAAAGGATGCTCTCCACTTCAAATGCACCAATTTCCAAGTTAAAAAAAATGTTATGACACTGTAGGATGGTAGCCGAGCTCTCTCAGCCCTACGTTGGGAGGACTTGGATGCAACTTGGATAGGAGACCACCAAGGAATATCAGGTGGTATTTCAGAAGAAGGAACTAGGAAAACCACTTTGAGTATTCCTTGCCTAAGAAAGCCCTATAAAATTCATTGGGTTGCCATAAGTCAACTGGCAAGTTGAAGGCTTTGCTGTTTACGAGGTATTTGTGAGATGTTCCTACTCCTTTAGACACTGAGGAAATAGTCCTAAAAATAGTCCTAAAAATACCAAAAGAACTGTGTTGTACCCTTTGTAATCTAAAATGAACTACAAAATACCAAAATTAAGATGGTATCTTGTCACTATTACATTTCACATGAACATACAACACAAGGAACACAAACCTTTTAATATCTTTACAAAAAACAACAGGAACTTTGGCATGGAAATCTGATTCCACATCAGAGTAAAAAGCTGAAGGAAGAAAAAACAGAACAGGTTATCAGGAAACAAATATCATCCATAATTCTGTTGATTCATCTAAGTAATTTATTAGGACACAAGAGTACTATATTGTTTGTCAGATCCAGCATCAATCAGAATATGAAGCAAGAAGAGGGAAAAAGAAACATGAAAACTTACCATTGTTTTTCAAAATATCCAGCACTTGTATCAGAACATCTGGATGACTCATCTAAACAATGAACAAAAAGGCTGTTTTACACTCATTTTGATTTTATCAAAGGAAACAGATAATATAACACAATCCAGGTCTCCATTGACCTACACAGTGGGTGGAGTACAGTCTTCTGCATGTAGGAACAGCACCCAAAGAGCCAGATGCACTTGGCTCTGTAACCTGCGTGGAGGTCTGCGTGCTGTGCACAACTAAGGGTTTCTTTCTCCCATGGCCAGACATGCAAGACAGAGACAAAGTCCTGGAGTCAGTTCAGCCAAGTGTTCCAACTACTCCTGTTTGACACATACATATAGGGACACTGTCTTGCATCCCCAGGACTTAAAGGGAACTGTAAGCAGAGTTTCTTGCTTCTACAATGTTGAGCTGGTTACCAGATTTGATGCAACTCTAAGACCTACTATTCTGGTTCCGTCATGTTCCTTTTAAATCCTCAGAATGGTACATGTGGGTGGGCAGGGTGCAAGCTGCTTAGCAAAGCTGGCAGAACACCTTTTTGGTTCTAGAAACCTACAGCAGTTGCGATAGTACTAGTAAGCAAACAGTTCACTGCCAGTCCTCCTGTCTTCTTTATGCAAAGAATGGATCAGACCTTAGATTAGACATATGGTCAGTGCCAGATCAAATAAGCCCATCCTGCTTCTTTTACATCTCCTGTCAAAGTCTATGAACACCTCAAATATTTCCTAGATCTCTGCAAACCCACATACTTGTAGAAGCCTCAGAACAATAGCCATCCTGGTCTTTAACAGCACAATAAAAAAAAAAAAAATCTTGTAGCACCTTGAAAGGTAGAAATTTTAATATGGTACAAACGTTCATAAACTAGACTCTTATCAGATACATGACATGCAGACTCTTCTCATTCTTTCTCATTTTTAACACATTCACGCCTCCATCCAATATAGTTTCTCAGGTGTAAGCTTCAACTGTTTCAACAGAACATATTTCTAATTCAATATGCTTTGTATTATGGTCTCTTTCTACTATCTCATATGTTAATTTAAGCATAAAAATTATCATATTCTATATTCCAGTCATACATGAGATAAACCTGTCTTAAAAGGAAGCTTTGGCAGTCTTAATATTATTTACTCTGAGGCAAGTAGACCAGACTGAATGAAACTGTTCATGCTTAATTTAAATGCAGTTTCTGATAGAACACTCTGAGAATGCTTATTTATTGTAATTACAGGTCAAGAATCTCACAGGTGATACAAAAACTTTAGTAAGGTGGGAATCTTTAAGACCATAGATATAAAATATTTCATTGCTATCTCCTCAACTTACCGTGGAGGGAAATTTTATATCAATATTAACATCACTGGTTTTAAAAGCAAATCTAGTTAGGCAGGATCCATACATCCTCAATGAACATTCTGAAAGTGAACAAAGAATTCTGTAAGAAATCATGTGGGTTTCATAACTTACTATTCTGATGATAGGTACCATGGTTTCAGTCTTAAAGCAAACAAATTAAACCCAATTAGATTACACCATGTAAAAATGGACTATTTTACTTTCCACTAAAAAGTATTTTATGGTTAGAAAAGCAGAAACCAAGTAGTTCATTTATATTAGTGAATGAGGAGTTGGTACTTGCGTGAACGATCATTCTGGGATGACAAGTGGAGCAATCCACCACGCATGGGTTGATCCTCGCGCGCCAGCATACGCAGGAGCCATCCTTGAGCTAGATGAAAAACCCTTTAACTGACTCCTGTCCCTCTCCAGCCAGTTTCCTTTCTCTAGCTTAACTATTTTTCCTATCTTCTCCCACCACTTCCAACACACACATTTTTTTTTTTTTTGTAGTGGTGGGTGTGGATTGCTCCTCCTGTCATTCCAGAATGATTGTTCACGTAAGTACCAACTCCTCATTCTCGGGCTGACAGGAGGATCAATCCACCACGCATGGGACCCATGGGACCTTCCCAAGCTGACTAATGGGTGGGATATCTACATAACTGCTTGAAGTACCCGGCGCCCAAAAACTGCCTGGGCTGATCTGTATTTATCAAGTTTGTAATGCTTAATGAAAGTAGTCGCCTCCTTCCATCCAGCCGAACTGCAGACATCCTCCAGAGAGCAGGAGGAACTGTAAGCCACTGAAGTTGCCATTGACCCAGTAGAATGTGGCCACACGTTTTGTGGCCGCGGCTGATTCGCATAGTCATAACAAATAAATATGCAACTTTTAATCCAGGCCGCAATGACCGCCTTACTTGCCCTTTGACCCAGCGTCTTCGGCTGAAATGACAGCAGTAATGCCTCCGAGTGTCGGAACTCTTTAGTCCTTTTTATATACACCTTTACGGCTCTCCTAACATCCAACTTGTGCCACTTTTTTTCCAATGGATGAACTGGCTTTGGACAAAAAGTAGGCAAATGGATCGTCTGTGGCTTGGATGCTGATGTTAAGCATTTATGCAAGAAGGATGGATCAAATGTTAACGTAAGCTTATCCTGTTCAAATTTACACAAGCTCTCATTTATTGACAGAGCTGCTAACTCTGACACCCTCCTAGCTGAAGTTATAGCCAGCAAGAAGGCCGTTTTAAAGGACAGCAACCTCAAAGAAGTTTCTTTCATAGGTTGAAACGGAGGGTCTGTCAAAGCATTCAATACCAGGTTCAAGTTCCAGGACGGGAACCTGTGTATAGTCAGGAATGAGGATAAGGTAGCTCCTCTAAGAAATCGTTTGATATGTGGATGTTTAGTAAAGGAGATTCCATCCTCAGCTAAAACTGATGACAGCGCCGACACTTGTCTTTTCAATGTATTAGGCCAATATCCTTTTTCCAAACCATCTTGAAGGAACTGCAAGATTTGCGGTACTCCCACCTTTATAATCACAATGTTATTCTCCTCACACCACTTACAGAAAATTTTCCATGTTCTGTCATATATCTTTCTTGTGGTTTCTCTACGGGAATCCAAAATAGTTTTTACCACATTCTCTGCATACCCATGCTGTGTTAAAAACTGCCTTTCAATTGCCATGCAGCCAGCTTCAACCATGCCGGATCCAGATGGCTCACTGGATTCTGCATTAATAGGTCCGGCCTCACGGGTAACCTCCATGGAGGTCCCTGCGCCAATTCCAACAGCAATGGGAACCAAGGTCTCCTTGGCCAGTGTGGAGCCACAAGCACCACCGATGTTCTTTCTATGCGGACCTTCACTAGCACTCTCTGTATTATCCAAATCAGCGGAAATGCATAGTGTGTTCCTCGAGGCCACTTTACTGACAAGGCATCATGTGCCTCCGCTCCACCTTCTCCAGTAATGGAAAAATATCTTTTTAATTTGGTGTTTCCTCCAGTGGCAAACAAGTCCACCTGTAATGGACCAAAAAGTTTTTCTATGTCCCAGAATACCTCCCTGTTTAGGGACCATTCCCCTGTATGCAGCCAGTTTCTGCTCAGGTAGTCCGCCTGTATATTTAAGTCCCCTTTCAGATGAATGGCCGTAATTGATGTCACATTCTGTTCGGCCCATCTGAAAAGCCGATTTGACTCCAACACCAGGGGCGCTGAGTGTAATCCCCCTTGCTTGTAAATATATGCCTTCACAGTCATGTTGTCTGTAAATACTTTCACATGCCGATCTTTCACCAAATGGTAACATTTCTGGAGGGCCAAGCGTACCGCCTTCAATTCTAGATAGTTGATGTTGAAGCGTCTGTCCAAGGTCGTCCAGCATCCCTGCACCGCATAGCCTTCGCAATGGGCTCCCCACTCTGAGAGGCTTGCATCTGTTGTGATGTGGATCATTTCCTGTTTCTGAAAAGGAACTCCAACATTTATGTTCTTCTCTTGCAGCCACCAAATCATTTCGACCCAGATATGATGCGGCACGTCCACCTTGTAATGCTTTCTGACAGTTATTGCCAGCTGATGTCACATCAGGAGCCTCTGCAGTGGCTTTGCGTGGAAACTCCCCCATTCCACTAACTGTGTTGAGGAAATTAGGAGTCCCAATACCTTTGCCAACTTCATTAAGTCTGTTGACCTGCTCTGACTCAAACTGCGAGCTGCTCGCTTCAAATTTTCTAACCTCTCTTTTGAAAGGAACCATCTCCCCTTCGTCGTGTCTATTAATGCCCCTAAGTGTGTCAGCACTCTTGTAGGGGTCAACATGCTTTTCTCGACATTCAGAAGGAACCCATAATCTGATAGAGTTTTTGTTGTTAAACCTAAATCCTTTCTTAACTTGTCCCGCAAATGTGCCTTCAGTGGGATATCGTCCAAATATGGGTAAAGATTTACCCCCTGCAGCCACAGGAAGCCAATCAACGGAACTAGGACCTTGGTGAAGACCCTCAGTGCTGATGCCAGACCAAAAGGTAAGGCCCTGAACTGGTAGTGACCCTCCTTGTAGTTGAATCTTAGGTATCTCCGGTAGTCTAAACACATGGGGACATGGAGGTAGGCGTCCTTGAGATCTATTGATGCCGTGTAGTCCCCCACAAGCAAATTGTCTCTTATGGTTTGCAAGGTTTCCATCTTGAATTTCCGATATTCCATGAACTGACTGAGATACTGAAGATTCAACACCGCCCTGTACTTGCCTTGGGTTTTGGCGCTACAAAGAAAATCGAGTACAAGCCCTGTGTACCTCTGATGTTGCGGTACCTCCTCTATTGCCCCTATTCCTAGTAAATGCATTACTTCTTGACGTACCACCTGTTCCTTGCCTTCTTCTTTTGGTACTGGAGATGGAAGAAATCTGTCCTTTGGACTCGTATGGAAAAATATAGGGTAACCTTGGGTCACCACCTTCAGAACCCATTGGTCCGATGTTACTTGAGGCCATTTGTGTCCAAAGAACAGAAGTCTTCCCCTTACTTTTTGCTGTTAATCAATATTGGGTCTTACCTCGCTTGGGGTTGCCCCCAAGCTTCCCTTGTCCTTGCCTATTATTTTGATACTGTCTTGAGAACTGTGACCTTTGTCTGTTCCACTGATATCTTCCAGTTCTATATTCAGAAGATCTCCCGGAAAAACCGTAAGACCTTCCTCCACGAAAGGAGTAGTTTGAAGATCTATAATTTTTCCTTTCAACCTTTCTCTTTTGTAATGTTGGCATTATTTGTTTTTTCTCTTTTGTTTCCACTAATACCTTCTCCAAGGCCTTATCGCCAAAAAGCAAGTCACCATGGTAAGGCACAAAAGCCAAGTTATTTCGTGACTTTTGATCCGCCTCCCAATGTCTTAACCATAAGGAACGCCTGGCCACGGTTATCATGCCAATATTCCTTGCCACATACGTTGCAGCATCCAGACCCGCGTCCGCCACATATTTAAAAATCCTCTGTATCCGAACTACTGCTTTCATTAATTCCTGCATACTCAGGTCCTGTGTCTCTAGCAAACATTGAAGCAGCGGTCGATCCTTGATTGTCAGTGAAGCTGCTTTGTGTGCTTTCCGAAGCGATGACTCTGCCCTACGTTAATCTACTTCCTTCAACTGGGCGTCCCCCTCCCTGGGGACAATGGCCCTCGAAATTAGCCCCGCAATCGGGGCATCCACAGGAGGCACTTTTAGAAACTCTGTATCCTCCTTTACAAATGAGTATAGTTTTTGACTTGATGCCCAATTCTTCCTTACACTCCCATGAGAGGACTACTCTGCCAAGATCATTTCCTTGAATAAGTCAGGTAAAGGCATATCAGTACCCTTCGTTTCCTTTCTCCTAATCACTGATGCTAGTTTGCATTCTTTATCTTTACCTTGTGCTACATTGTCACTATCCAAACCTAATGCCTGAAGCACCCTTTTTAAAGTTCCCTTAAAGAATTGCGCTTCAAACATTCTATCAGATTCCTGTCTATCATCCTCATCATCCTCTGAATTTTGAAATTCCTTATCTTCCAAATCTAAGACTTCCTCCTGAGGCGTCTCCTCATCACTGAGACCCAGCTCCTCAACGCTGGTTTCCCATATTCACTTGATGGCTGCTGTGACCTTTCCTTCGATGTACCTTTATCTTTCACGCTTGATCTTTCATCTTGTTCTACTCTCCTTTTCTTTGCTAGATTTTACTCAGCAACGCTGTCCTGTTGTATTATCCGTCTATTTGTTTGGGGTATTTCTGTGTGCTGTATCTCACAGCATTGTTGGTGTTGTGCATTCATTTGTAAACTGTTTAACTGTGTGTTATTTAACAGCTGATTTTGCACTCCCACTTGTTGGTTCCCACTCATCAATCTAGCCATTACTAATTGCTCCATGAAATCCGGAGCAAACAAACTCCTTGGCCCAAATTGAGTTGCCAGCACATTCTGAATCTGCGCTGTCACTGACTCCCTAATCATGTGCTGCATTTCGTTACGCAAGCTTTCCACTGAGTGTTGCCACTGAAAAGGCTGGACACCCTGCCAAGCCTCACTGGGCTCCTTTTGAATCTCCGTTCTCTGTGTAGGAGCATTTGCTAACCATCCAGCCATAAACTCTGTGAGCTCAACCGGCAGCCCTACAGGACCTGGTCTGCGGTCGTTTAAAACATTAGTATGCCGCTCCGCTGTTACTGACGTGGCTGCGGTGCTCTCGTCCTCTGCGGCCATCCCACCAAGCAGTACGTCACCGTGCACGTGCGTCGCCACACCCAACATGGCGCTGGAGCCTCCCAAGAGCGTTGCTGACTCTCGCGACACACTTGCCACACTCAACATGGCGCTGGAGCCTCCTGAGTGCATTGCTGACTCTTGCGACACCATCTTGGATTCTTTACTCCCAAGATGGCATCCCGCACTCGCCATGGTAAGTTTCTGGCTACTTACATTGGCTTTCGGGAGCTGATTTTCCCCCGACTTATCTGACTTTTTTACCTTCTTTTCCTTCTTTTTCTCAAGAGGCATTTTCCCTGCCTCCTTTTTACTTGTGGTCACTCGTGAGTAATCTGCCTCGCCTTCACTCAAGGTCAGAAAATTTTTTCGCAGCTCAGCAGCTCGGTCGTCCTCTGCGATCCGCTGCTTCTTACTCTTTTGGCCATTTTTCCCATTTACCTCGTCCGTGACCTGCCTAGTGGCGGTTTTCTGGACGGAAATCAGTGTGTCCGAACCCAACATTTCTGTGGTGCTCCGGAGCACTTCGTCAGGCAACGATTTGCCATTTTCCTTCCTTTCAGTTCTCTCAGACTCCATCTTAATATCCTTCTTTCTAAATCTAATTCTCGTCTTTAACCGGAGAGGGTAAAAACTGCATCCAGTTGTACGCAGGAGAAAACAAAAACTGGCCGGAGAGGGACAGGAGTCGGTTAAACAGTTTTTCATCTAGCTCGAGGACAGCTCCTGCGTATGCTGGCATGCGAGGATCAACCCATGCATGGTGGATTGATCCTCCTGTCAGCCCAAGAATAACAGCATAAACTGACCAAGCACTGATTCACTTACCTTTGTAAGTCAGCTTCATACTTCAGAGATAAAACTGACACAGACACAGGTTTAACTCTATGCTATTTTGCTTCAATAAAAATAGAATTCTCTCAAAACTGAATATTAGTACTACAGGTAATCTGAAACTATAAGAAAAAATGCATTTTAGACCAGGTACTAATAAGTCCAAGCTCCATGATGCTTGACAACATAAATATTTTAGGTACATCCTTATTTATGGTATGTGCAAACCTATTACATTCTGTATGGTTCTCAACCTGAAACTCATCATGTGGTAAAAAAGAGAAATGTGGATTCATCTTACATGATCTCCATATAAAACTAAGTTGTACATGAAGTGGTCTTCAAAGGTATCATGCAGGGACCAAAAATGGTGCAAGAAGGGTATGACAGCACTGAATACCTGCTAATTTTAAATGTCTGTCAATTCTGTGTTATCACCTAACCAAAACTGCCAAAAATTCCACCATGGTACTATCTTTCAAAGGTGGAATTACGTGCTTCCAGGAAGCAAGCAGGTATGCTGACAGCTGCTACTGGTGATGTTTCTCTAGTCAGACAGACTCTCTGGTCAGACAGAAGCCAGACTAAATGTTTCAAACACCTTAATTTGGTGAGGGGCAGCTACTGGGTGGTAGTAGTTAGTGGGAGGACAACATAGGGATCTCTCACAGACAAGAACAGTGACATTTTATCTAACTCTTGTTAGTGCTGTGTACAAGGTGGCAATGGTAAACAACTTCTAAATATCTATTGAAAACTCTATGATAACACAAAATGAAGATGAGACTTGCAAGTCAGAGGGCACTCAACAAGCTACTGGTGCAGAGCAAACAACGAGTGCAAAAAACACTGTGTCTAATGATATAACTCAACTCAAGTCAAACAGATGTTCAGCTGCTGACATGCACAGATGTGAAAAGAAAGTAAGAAGGTGCACAATGCCCATAATAGGAACAAGGAATGAAAGAAGCATTGATAAGGGAAAGCTAGAAATTATAAAACTGGAGATACAATACGGAACACATCAATACAGCAATACTTGAGGGGAACAAGCTAAAGTGGAAGGAATAGGACATTTTTACCAGATTATTACACAGTGTTTTACTTCTGAAATGACAACCAAAGGAGAAACAGGGCAGCCTCCATAGTGGGGTGAGAAGTAGCAAAAGCTGACAGGGTATATAATGCAAAGTCTGACCAAATAATACCAATAAGATTCCATGGGAAACCTAAAGTAGGAAACAGAGCAGCAGGAGAATTTGGCCTAGGATGAAGAAATGAAGCTGTGCAGCAACTCATCAGATGTTGTAGGGCCAAAAGCTTCTTTACTGCAAACACATCCTTTAGGCAACCGGACAGATGACTGAATGTGTTGACACCTCCAATACAGAAATCAGGCTACATATTTAGAAACAGAAGATGGAGAACTTCCATTTTCTGAAAAAAACAGGACCAGGAGCACATTGTGGCACAGACGGCGAACTGCTTATATCACAAATTAGAATAAAGGTATAGCAGTACACTAAATCATATTTCAAAATAAAGAACATCATTATATATTTTAATGATCCACATAAATAACAGATGCCTACTATTATGCCTAATTGACTGGGAAGCAGAAAAATTCTAGACTGAAGCCAGAGACAGTATAAGAAAGTATGTGAAAAATTATCTACAGCCCAAAGAAAGAAAAGCCTTATTGGATGACTGGTGAAATTCTTAAAACAGTTAAGGAGAGAAACAAAAGAAATGACAGAAATTGGACCAGAATCCTGACTGCAACTTGTTCAGCAACTTGTGCATAGAGACAAAGAGAACCATTACAATAATCAATGCAAAGAAATAGTTGAAGACAACAGTAAAGGCAGAAGAGACGTCTTCCAAAAGATCTCAGAAACCAAAGGAAAATTTAAACCAAGAGTAGAGGTGCTATATGATCAACAAGGGAATACACTATATAATCAAGACAAAATAAAAAGATGGTGGAAGCAATACACTGAAGAACTATACAAAAGTGATTGAAGAATTGAAGATAACAGAAACCTCGGAAGAAACATTTGACAATGAACCTGTAATTTTAGAGCTCTCAAAATACCTGAGAGAAATAAATTATCAGGAAAAGTGGCATACCAATAGAACCATTTCAAGCTATAGAGACAGAATCCATCAAAATTCTAACCCAAATCTACCAGCAAATATAGAAAGTGGGGGAATGGGGCATTTTTACCATGTTTTGGAGCCTTCTTTGGCCAGTGTAGGCACAGGAAAGGTCTTTTTAACAACCAGAAGTGAACGTAAGTGATTTCTTGTTCACTTCCTGTTTCAAAAAAGGCTTTCCCTGGGCCCAGAGAGGTTGAAAAATGTAATGGGAATGTGGCCCTCACACTGGACATTTTGAGGACGCAGTTTTTGTTTTTAAAAATTTTGCAAAAATTGTTTTTACCTTTGGGAGCCAAGGCACCTCTAAATGTGGTGTAAACACCTTCTACATCACCTGGTGCAGCTGAGGGACATTCTGAGCACAAAATTTCTAGGGGGCCCTGGGGACCACAAAAATGGGAGCTTCATGCAGGCTTCAAGCTGCACTTTGTCCTCTCCTGCTCTAACAACATCTGATTGTCTTGATGTATAGCCTATACTGTGGACAAGAGGCAACTGTCAGGGGAAAAGTTGCAGTTATAGAGAAAAGGATGGTTTGCAGTCACTAAGGGTATCACACAAAGTTGCACTGTATCACTGTATGTTTAATTTGTATCAAGAACATATTACACAGAAAATGGCATTAGATATGGAGGATTATGAAAACTGAGTGAAGGATCATCAACAATTTAAGCTAAGCAGACAACACCATATTATTAACAGATAATACGCAAGACACTGAATAGTTAAGGGAAAAAGTACAAAGGCACTGAATAGTAACAAAAATAATGTTCACAGTTCATTTACATAAGCTAAAAGTAGATGAAAACATTCAAATAGCTGAAGATTTTCTATACCTTTATGCAATAAAGGGAAACAAACTACAGTCAAAAAATCAGAAGAAGACTGGGAATGAAGGTATGAAGGAATTAGATAAGATCCTCAAGCATAAAGATGCAGCACCGAATACCAAAATCATCCCTGCTATAGTATTTCTGATTTCTAAATACGAGTGTGAATGCTGGACAATGAAGAAAGCTGATAGGAAGAGAAACAAGTCATTTGATGTGATGCTGGAAGAGAGCTCTACAGATGCCACAGACTGCCAAAAATACCAGGACATGAGTTCAAGAGCAAATTCAGCCAGAACTCCCACTAGAAGTCAAAATGCCTAAACCAAAGGTCTCCTATGTTCAACACATCATGATACAACATGACACAATGGAAATGATGAAAATGCTTGGTAAAGAGGAAGACAGAAGGAAAAGAGGATGGTCACATTACAGATGGATTCAAACAACAAAACTGTTGCCCTGAGTTTGGAAGATCTTAGCAGGGCTGTTAACGACTAGGATCCGTGGAGGTCTCTCATTCATGGGGTCACTGTAAGTTGAAGACAATGGGATGGCATATTAAAACAAAAACACAGTTATAATGTTACTATTTGCCCAATCATTACTGAAGACAAAGCATGCTAACATAACACTGAATGTTAATGGTCTTGTGTGCAGACTGTGTCTGTGCACTGTGCTTTCATATTCAAATGCTAAGGATATTCTATTTTTCAAGATGAAGAATTATAAGATGCACTCTTTACTCAGTTTTGCCTCTGATGCACTGTTAAAATGGTAGATTAAACATTGCCGTGCTGGTTTATGTCTAAATCCAATCATTAACCCTATCTAGAGACAAGCATTGTATCAATTCGATTCACCTATGTGTTGACTCACCCATTTAACAACTGGTTGAACGTGACTCCTCAAATTCTGACTAACAGGACTCTGGCCAATTTTTCTAACCACAAACTATTTACCGTCATAAAAATTACACATTCCCTAGCAAAGCATTCAGGCACAATTAAGAAACTCTGGAATCTCCACTGTTTGTGTTTATACATGCAAGGAATTCAGATGAAACCATCAATTCTATAACAAAATACAGAAGAACAGGTTGCTTACCTGTAACTGTGGTTCTTCGAGTGGTCATCTGTGCCCTCACACATTAGGAGCTTTCGCGCCTGTGCGATAGCGTTCAGAAACTTCTAGAGCTTGTTCGCTTGGCGAGAACCCCTCCCCCACGCCGGTACTGCGCATGCTCCTCCCGCCGAGCAATGGTCTCTCCTCAGTTCTGTCGTTCGCCGTAGAACCTACAGGGACCTGAGAAAGAGGGGATGGAAGGGCGGGTATGTGTGAGGGCACAGATGACCACTCGAAGAACCACAGTTACTGGTAAGCAACCTGTTCTTCTTCTTCGTGGTCTCTGTGCCTCACACATTAGGAGACTGTGTAGCTTACCGGATGGATGGCGGGTCAGGTCCTAGAGCACGGAAGCCAGAACCTCACGTCCAAACCGAGCATCTCTGCGAGACCGGCAATCGAGCCTGTAGTGGCGGATGAAGGTCGATGGCTGGGACCAGGTCGCCACACAGCAGAGTTCGTGGAGGTCTACTCCTCGCAGGAGGGCCGCAGAAGTTGCCACAGCTCTGGTAGAGTGGGCTCGGAGAAGGGCTGGCGGAGGCTTCCTCGCAAGCTCATACGCCAGCTGTATAGTCTGTACCACCCACTTGGAGAAGCGCTGGGTGGACACCTTGTGGCCCCTCCGACGTCGTCCGTAACACACAAAGAGATGCGGTGTCTGTCGGAAGGGAGCAGTCCTATCCTTGTAAAAGGCAAGGGCCCGACGCACGTCCAGGGAGTGAAGGGACCGCTCCAGCGGTGTCATCGGGTCCGAGAAGAAGGCAGGCAGGATGATGTCCTGGTTGAGATGGAAGCTGGACACCACCTTCGGCAGGAACGAGATGTCAGGTCTGAGGACCACCTTGTCCCTGTGAAAGACAAGGAAGGGCTCGTCCATTCGAAGAGCTGTTATCTCACCCGCTCGTCTTGCTGAGGTGACAGCTACCAGGAAGGCAGTCTTTAAAGTGAGCAGCCTGTCGTCAGAGGTCGCCATCAGCTCAAAAGGTGGCTTCGTTAACTGGGATAGCACCAACGATAGGGACCACGGCGGTAGCGGCGGCGATACCGGTGGGTAGAGGTGTTGTAATCCCTTCAGGAACCGTTTAACGGTATCATCCCTGAAGAAGGCTGCTGCCGAGGATCATGGCGGTTGGTAGCAGGTGTCGTCGACTGCGAAGCGGAGGTATCGTCTGTGCTGCGGGCGAATGGCGATGTGGAAGTAGGCATCTCAGAGATCGATGGAGGCGAACCAGTCCCCTCGACGGAGAAAAGGCAAGATCGACGGTAGCGTGACCATCTTGAACTTCTTGGGGCGGATGTATTTGTTCACCCCTCTGAGGTCGAGGATTGGTCGAAGAGACCAGTCGGGCTTCGGTACCGTGAAGTACCGGGAGAAGAAGCCGGTAGTGCTGGCTGCCTACGGGAGCAGTTCGATAGCTCCTTTCTGGAGCAGGGACTGGATCTCTTCCAAGAGGACCGAGCTGGCCGGAGTGGAGTAGTAAACGCCTCGAGGTGGAATATCTTGAAACTCGATGGCGTAGCCAAGACGGACGATGGAAAGAACCCAAGAGTCCGTAGTGACGTGTTGCCACTCTGACAGGTGTCGAGCTAAGGTCGGTCGGTCTCTGAGGGCTGTAGGGAGGCTGAAGGGAGGTTGTTGAGGCGGCCTGCGAAACAGGTCAAAACCTCGATTTTGTGTCTGAAGAGGACTTCTTTGAGGAGGCTGGGCACCATCTGAAGGGACGTTTCGCCGATGACCCCGAGGAAGGTCTTGAATGGCCAGACTGAGCAGACCTTTGGAAAGAGGAGGTTGATGACCTTCTCCAGGACTGGCGGTAGCTAGGAGGCCTGCGGCTCTGCGTGGTCTGGTGTAGACCGATTTTCTTTGCCGTCAGTCTCGCTTTCACCAGATTATCCAAGGTCTCGTCAGTGGAAGCGTTGAACAGGCCTTCCCCATCGAAAGGAAGGTCTTCAATCCTTCTTCGACTGTCCTCTTGTATGTCGCATGGCTGTAGCCATGTGTGGCGATGCAAGCCGACAGATCCAGCCATGACCCTGGACGCGATTTTTACAGCGTGCTAGGAAGACACAATTTGTTGTCTTGAAATAGCCACTGCCTCGTTGAAGATGAGAGCAGTGGCCTGGCGGATATCCTCTGGTAGCGATTCTATGGCCGGGGCTAAACGGTCGAGGACCTTACGCAGGTATGCCGCGAGGCATGCCTGTGTGTTGGATAGCCTGATGTGTAAAGAGGCGGCGGAGTAGAACCTCCTGGCATAGGCGTCCAGTTTACGGCCTTCCTTGTCTGGTGGGGTGGTATGTGGTCTGCCGCTCCCCTTTGTTTGGGCAGACTCCACAACCACAGTTCGGTACCGGGTGGTTGAAAAGATACCCGGCATTATCTTTCTGTACCCGGTAGAGATGTTCCAATCTCTGTGGTATCGCTTGTGCCGATGCTGGTCTGTCCCATGCCGACCTCATGACCTTCGAGATTCGAGGAAGAAGGGGCAACGGGGCGGTAGCTGGTTGCCTTCCCTCCACCATGGAGAAGACAGGGTAATCATCCTCTGGCTCTACATCGGCGATCTTAAGCCCCAGGGTCGTGGCCATTCGGAGCAGCATCGCGGAGAATTG
Source organism: Ctenosaura bakeri (assembly GCA_948474755.1). NCBI lineage: Eukaryota > Metazoa > Chordata > Lepidosauria > Squamata > Iguanidae > Ctenosaura > Ctenosaura bakeri. The sequence goes on from CAOLHI010005321.1 coordinate 65,145, forward strand.
TTGTACATCCTCCGGTGCTGAGTCAGGTACCGGTTCTCCAAATCCAAGTGGAGATGACTCCTGAGAAGCTGCAGCCGAAGCCTCCGATTCGGTGCTTGAGTCATAGGATTCGGAAGACGGCGACTCGTCTCGTTGCTCCCGCTCCGGCTGCTTCCGCGAGGTCACAGGCTGAGGTGTTTTCGCCATGTCCACGGTAGTAGAGGCAGGGCGACCACAGATTTCATCTTTTTTGTGGTGACGGGCGTGGTCTGGCAGGCTGTTGTAATCATTGCCTGCTTGGTCGCCACCGATTCCACAGGGCGCGTTGCAGTAGACGTGACCCTGGGCAGAGGCGATACCGCACGGTACCATGGCGAAGGTTCCCTCGCTCTGCGATTACGTGGAGAGGGGGAACGGCTGAAGGACCGGTCAGTTCGGCGACGATCGGCGGATGAGCGGCTCTGGTACCTGCGGTATCGACGCTCCTCTCTCTCCGGTGAGCGAGACCGACGGTGTTCTCGATCAGGTGACCAGGACCTCCGGAAGGATTCCCAGCGTCTCGGATCACGGTGATACCGATCCCAGTACGATGGAGAGTGTTATCTGTAAGACGCTGGGCGCTCTCTCCACTCCGATTCTCTGGCGTACCTTGCGACGAACGATGCAGAGGTATAGCGGCAGGCAGAAGAGCGGGGTTGTTCTTCCCGTGTCTCCTGCGGAGGTGGCGATCTCTGTAGCTGCTCCGAAGAGCGTGACCGAGATCTGGCCGAGAGGGAGCGCCATCCAAGTGATGCTGAGGCATGCTCGGATGCCATCTGCGGCAGGTCAGGCGACCTGCGACGGCTCGAAGGGCGGCGGTGTTGTTCCTCCACCAGGGTTGGAGGTTCTTCAATCGGCGAGTCCGGGCGTTCTTGGGGAACGTCCTCGATCTCGTCATCCAAGAGATCGATGGGCTCGCCTCGCCCTTTCGATGGCTCCTCAAGAGTTGGAGGTGGAGTAGGAAGGCAAGCTTCCCCAGCCGGAGAACGCCTCTTTTCCTTCCTTTTCTTTTTCTTCTCCTTGTCCTCCTCCTTTCCCTTGTCTCCGTCCGGAGCAGGGCGTTTCTTCTGAGAAGTCACCTTGGAGTGAGTCTCAGCCTTCGTAGTCGTCGAGGATCCTTTCCCTGATTCGGCAGCCGCCGACAGTTTTGGGATCCTTGGTAGTGCAGAGATGGACGTCCTTGACGTTGGCACCGAGCCCGATGCCGATGAAGTAGACGGTATGGCAGCCACTGGTACCGTCGATGGCGTGGTCGCTCCCTTGTCGGCCATTTTGGAGTGCGCGGTCTCCTCTATTGCCCTCAGAGACTGCTCCCAACAGAAGGATTTGAGCCTGGAAGACCGATTCCGGAGAGTTTGAGCGGTAAACTCTCGGCAACTTGGGCAAGTCCGGGTGTTGTGGGTCTCGCACAAGCAGAAGAGGCACTCTTTATGGCCGTCCGAAAGAGTGACCTTATGCCCACACGAAACGCACTTTTTAAACAACGCGGACATAAGATGACCGACGACACAGAAAAAGCGGAGAAGGTCCGAATTTACCAAGTCCGAAGGAGAATCCGAGAAAGAGGTCCGAAAAACTGTCCGAAAGATCCGAAAAACCAACCAAGCAAGAAGAGATGCAAGGAACAAGCCAAAGAACCTTCTGTACGCGATAGCGGACAAAAAAGAACTGAGGAGAGACCGTTGCTCGGTGGGAGGAGCATGCGCAGTACCGGCGTGGGGGAGGGGTTCCCACCAAGCGAACAAGCTCTAGAAGTTTCCGAACACTATCGCGCAGGCGCGAAAGCTCCTAATGTGTGAGGCACAGAGACCACGAAGAAGAATTATAAATTTGGGAAAATCAGATTTTCAGAGTCAACCTCTGACAAAAAAATATCAGGAACAGCAACAACTTCAATTGCTATTCAGTACTGTAGCATTCTAAAATTGTGTATTTTTACACAGTTGAATACATACAAACCAAACTAGTAATAATTACTATCTCCTAAAAGAACAATATGTTGGCCCTACATCAATCACCTGGTAAGTGCTGTTGTATTATCTTCTCCATATCACAAACAATTTCTTGACGAATTTTGAAATCATCATCCGATATGCCTTGCTCCTTTGCTGCTTCCATCAGCATAGAACTCAAGGCTGCCACTTGTGCAGGGGAAGGGGGAGGGAGAGCACGTAGTTCATTTTCTTCTTGCTTTTCCTGAAGAATATTTTGGATAGAGATTGGGGTTACCAATGAAAGTGAAAGAAGCCACAAATCCCACTAGACATAAGAACACCTTTCCAGTAAAAGGGTACAATAACTATTATTTCACCTTCAGTGTATATGGCATTCTACAAAAATAAAGAGAAAAAACTGTTACCAAAGGTATACCATTTACTTTTTAAAATAAGAAATACAGGAGGGAAGGAAGTAGCAAAGACAAATATAAAAACCAGTAAAATACTACAGGAAGCCCCCACCTTTTGAGGCCCCGTTATCTGATGACTCATTCTTTTAATGCTTCCAAATTAAGGACAAGTTTTATTAATTCAAAAGGGATTCCGTTCTTCTTAACTATGGAAACTTGCTTTGAACTTTCTGCTTGAACTTTCTGCTTGCAAGGTGAGCTGAGAGGGGAAAAAAGGCGTTAAGCTGGCTGAGGCACTTTGCATGCAAGGCATATACAATCAGCCTCAAGTGAGCTTCCGTTAAGTCCCTCATGCTCTCTACAATACAGTACATGGGTTCTGCTTTTCAACCAATTTTCTTTTCTGACAGTGGTCCAGTCCCTAACTTGTCAGATAACAGGAAGCCCGTACTACAAAAATAAGCTATCCAAATACATATAATCAAAATATGCAAAACTATATAAGAACAGAATGGAAGAAGCAGTCTCCCAAAATTCAGGAAGACAATTCCAAGAATATGGAGCAACAAGAGAAAACGTTTGAAGCCAAGGAAGTTAAACACGCAGTCAGGTGAGAAACACAGCAGAGAAAGGAAATCCTGAGCAGGGTGTTGAAGAGAAATGAGGATCAAAAGATTATGGGGGAAAAAGCTAGCTCATGTACAACTTTAAAAGTTAAAATTAGAAGCTTTTATTGGCTCTTAAAAGAAATACACAACCAATAAATGGACATCAGAAGTAGAGTGACATGATCAAAGCAATATATTAAAACCTTGGCAGAAGAATGTTAAATACAAACCAGAGGATTTTGATGAGTTACTGGAATGCCAATCAACAGAAAATTACAATAATTGAGAGCAAATGACTAAGGCACGAACTAAAATCTTTTCAGAGGAAGCAGAAAGAAAATGTCTGATTATGATAAGATTATACATGGACCAGCTACATGCCTTAGCCACAGCTTCAACATGAAGAACAAAAGAAAAAGAGAAAGCAAAAATAAAACTAGTATGTGCTTCTTCCACAGAATGGACAGGAACTTTATTAACAGTTAAAAAATAATGGGAATAAGGCTTTGGAAGAAAAAAACGATTCCGTTTATGCTATATTATGTTACAGATGATGCTATTGATATCTTTGGAATAAAGAAGATAACTGAAAGCCATAGGAATCAATATGATTACCCAAGGATACCATATGAAGAGAAAACAAGAAAGGGCCCAGAACAGAATCTTCTGGAACCTGATGGTGCACAACCTCCATCAGATTAAACGACTGAGAGATAAGGTGCAAAATAGCTAAGGACAGAATCTCTAAACCTTGGGAAACAAAATGAATCCAACAGAAGAACATGATGACCTGTGCAAAGGCTGAAGAAAAATCAAAAATACAATGGGCCCTTCACTTCCAGGGTTTAGCTTGCACAGGTTTTATTATCTGCAGGTTATTTTATTTTATTTATTTTTTTAATTCTTAATCTATCTGGCTCCACCACAGAAAAACTATGATCTCTCCAAGAATCTCTGATGGACATGGATTACAGAGTTGCACTGAAGGACTCAGAGATTCTTAGGTACTGCTAGGTCCTCCAGCGTGATCCACCGCATATTGACCGCAGAATCATGCTGGAGGACCTAGATATTCCTAGAGAAGTGTTCTCAGCTTAAAAAAAAATAGTGTTTGTGATTTTATTTTATCCACATTTCTTTCCACTTTCATGGGGGTCTTGCACCCTTAACTTCTATGAAAGTGGGAAAGCTCACTGTAATAAGAAATAAATATAGGCCCTTTGACTTGACCAGAAGATGGCTTGTGATCTTTGTAAAGCGTGTCTCTGTAGAGTGCAGAGAGTACAAGTCAGAATGAAAGGGATTAATTGCAGAAAAAAGGACATGCCAGTGTGCATTAACAGCTCAAGCCCCATTATATACAATGGCGTAGTAAAATGGTGTCCTTTATATTAAATAGCAAACAACTCAAATGAGTGCCAGAGAGAGCCTGAGGATCTGCGAAATGGCAGGAAGCTATAGCAAAGCCTGCCTACACATCAGTACAGCATTTGGTGTGTGGCAAAATCAAGGTTTGTTTTTATATTTTTCCCCCCAAATGTTTTCAAGTTGTTGTTGGTTGAATCTGTGGAAGAAGAACACATGGATATGAAGAGCCAACTGTACTTGCCCATGGTCACCCAGTGGCTGAGCAGGAATTTGAATCCTGGTTTACTAGTATCCTAGTCCAATGCTTAAACCACTACACCATGCTGACTCAAATGCCACTGTCTTTCTCTGAAGCTGAGGGAGTGCAACTTCCTCATCATCATTAGGGAGACTGGTCAGATTCAGGGGAAACCACATGACAGTGTGAAGGAAAGACTCTTTTTAATTCAAATGATTTTGTTCCGCTCTTGTCCAAGACCTTATCTACTTTGGGCTTGTATGAGATTCAGCCTTACTCCTTAAGAGAGATAGACTCTTCCTCCAGGGGCAACTCCACATTTCCTCAGTCTAAGACGGACTCCAATGTTGCACACTTTACCTCTTAACTTGGAGAAACTGGTCAAATCAGAGTGGAGCTTCCCTCTGCAAGGCAGGAAGGTATTATTCTAGCCCAGAGACTATAGTCCATACCTTCCCAAGGCATGGATACATGACTGGTTCCCTCTCTCTCAGCTCTCCTCATGGGGGTGAGTTGAGGGAGACTCCTCTTTAAAGGAGCCCAATGAAAAAAGGGCACACTCTACACTTAAATCCCACAAATCTGCAGCCTTATCTATTTGTGTCTCTTCTATAGCATCTTTAGTTTCCAGAGCAGCAATGCTCTGGATTCAGTATCTCTTTGACAACCCTAATCTGAATGGGAAGTCCTGGCACAGAGCTCTCTTCAAGCTGCATAAATATTTCACCTTTGCAACTGCCACAAGGGACTCTACCAGATTTTCAGCTTGGAACATCATGGCCTCTACACTGAGCACAGATCCATCTGGCTTAAGAACTTAAGAACTGGTATGCAGATCAGCATTCCAGAGCAAATCTGGCCACCCTTCCCTTTGGCTTCTCTCCTGTCTGGGGAGAATGCCTTAAAGGACATCTATTGTCACAAAGCCCAATCCTGCACCCAGATCCAGAATTGCTTCCTAGCAAGTTTTTCAAGATACTAGGTTATTCAGACAAGGTGGTTCAAACTCTCCTTTCCTCCTGGTGTAACTCTACTGTCAGGATTTATGAGTTAACTTGGAGAGCTTTCCACAAGCGGACTAGAAGAAAATCTCTAAATATGTCTTCAATGTGGGTGCAGGAGGTTTTGGAGTTTTTGCAGTTGAGATTAGACATGGGCCTTAAACCCAACACCCTACATAGGCAGATTTCAGCTTTGGACTCTATCTCATCTCAGATCAACAGGATTGCAATATCCTCCAACCTACACATGAGAGGAGAGCTTCTTTGCTCACACATGAGAAGAACTTCCTTGTTCTCTCCTCCAACAGTGCATTGTTTTCTTACATGGACCCTCCAAAAGGTCTTCAAAGCCCTTGCAAAGGCTTGTTTGAACCACTACAATCAATGCCCCTTTGCTTGCTCTTTGTTAAGGTTCATTTTCTTGTGGCCTTCAAACCAACCTAAAAAGTTTCCAAGGTGATCACTTTCTCGGTGGCCTCTTCTCACTATAGGGTTATGCAGATTTTGTCTCCCTCTCTGTCGGGAGTCCTCCATGTTTTATTGTTTTAGGATAGCAGTAGACTGAGGAAATAGTGATAGTAGGCTGTTAGCTATTCCCAGGCGCCAACCATTCCTTCTGGCTGGAATTTCAAAGGAACCGTTTGGCATGATGACGTTCGTTCTTTTACAACTATCTTAGGAGAAACTGTCTGTTAAAGTGTAAGGTGGGGGAAAACGTTCCATTCTCGAGCTTTAACGTCTGAAGACAGCATCCCTTACTATGTTACAATAAATCTTCTATTAAGTTTGTTGATCCGTGTAAGAGTGAATCTGTTCCTGACAGAAAGCTCGAGAATGGTTTCAAAAAATGCATCAATTGATGGACCAGTCGATTACTGAAGAAGAGCAAGGATCTGCAGAATCTGATGGAGCTACAGAAACTGAAGTGCCCCTGGATACCAAGACAAAATTGCGCCTGACCAAGGCTATGGAAACCCCCACAAGCGGCCAAACCTGGGTCTGGGGAGAAAAGCCACGTACGTCGTTGAGACAACGCAGAAGGGCTGCTAGATGGGATATATCAGCAAAAGACCTATCCCTTTTGGAGGAGATAAAGCAAATGGAAACCGAACTGGAAAGAAAAGATGAGGAGATACTCGAACTCAAGACCATGCTACGCGAGATGCGCATCCATCCCTCGCAGACAGGGAGATCACCAGGAGGAGAACCACGAGCGGCTGTCTCGGCGGCAGGCACCCCTGGTTCGCCCCAGCAACCAACAGGGCACACGCCAGCGCCACTGTTACTCAGAAATGTGGGAGACCTGAAAGCGACCTTCAACGGGAAGGGGGAGAAACTCTCTTTTTTTTGACTATGGCAAACAATTTCATGATTGATCACGGCCATCTATTTCGGGATGATGCGGCCCGAATTCGATACCTAAGCCAGAGGATGAAAGGACTGGCAGCAGACTGGGTAGCGAACCTATATGACTCCCGCGCCCCCGAAACTGAAAATCTGCAGCTCTTCATGAACCATCTGCGGGAACGCTTTGAAGACCCCCATTTATTGGAAAACACCAAATATCAACTGAAACGAATGAAACAAGGCAGGAACGATGTGGGGACGTATTCCCGTGAATTTAGAAACCTGGCCACCAAAGTCCCGTGGAGTGATGAAATTCTAATTGAGTTATACAAAGATGGACTAAATCCTGATATTCTACACGGGTGCTTAATGCAGGCCAATCCACAGACCCTGCTAGGTTGGGTCAGACTAGCTACTGAAATGGAAGGCATAACCCAGACTGTTCAGCTGAACCGACAAAGACAAGACGTGCCAAAACGACAACCTCGCGGTCCCACCGTCCTCAATGCTGAGGAACGGAACAAACGTCTCCGTTTGGGCATGTGCTTTAACTGTGGAAAACCGGGCCGCCTCGCCAACACCTGCCGCGGAAACCAAGCTCCGACTGGGACTAAGGGAGCACGAGCAGACCCAAAGAATATAGAATTCACACATCAGACAGCGGCCGCCAAACAACCACTTAGACGCACTTCTAAGGACCCTGCAGCGGCGACAGGAGACTCCGATCCCGATGATGAAACCACCTCTTCGTCCTCATCTGACATAGATGGAGATTCTAAACCTGACTGCGATGACTGGCAAGCGGTGGGAACATCTGTAAGTACTCCTAAAATTCCCCATTTCTACGCCACGGTTGCGATTAGTGGCAGCGATGGGACTTTGCATGTACATAGGGCATTAATTGACTCTGGCTGCTCCAGAAGTTTGTTACACCCCAAATTGGCCAAAAAATTGAAAACTCTTTATGAGCCCTTGGAACGCCCCATCAAATTAACGCAAATGGATGGGACCTCAATGACTGGGGGAGTAATTAGTAAAATCACTAAGCCCATCTCATTTCAAATGGACAAAAACAATTACAGCATGCGATTTCTAGTTCCCAAGGCGATGCAGTTCAAATTGGTCTTGGGAATCGATTGGCTTCGTGAATATAACCCCCAGATAAACTGGACTGCTGGCACTATGTCCTCTTCAGATGAAAACTTTTCTATTCCCCATGAAGAATTGCAACAAATTCCTTCACACTACCAAGACTTCCAAAAGGCTTTCCACGAAAGGGAGGCTGACAAATTGCCTCCCCACACGGACTTTGACTGTAAACTGGAATTAGTTGACGGGGCCACCCTGCCTAAACCGAAAATTTATCCCATGAGCCAAAAAGAACTCCTTGCTCTCAAGAAGTTCCTAAATAAAAACTTGGCTCGCGGCTTTATCAAGCCCTCTACAGCCCCCACGGCGAGTCCTGTCTTCTTCCGAAGAGAAAAGATCCCAGCGCGGATCCGAGACTGATAGTTAACTACTCTGCTATTAACCAGGTTATTTCCTCCAATTGTTATCCCATACCTCTGATACGGACTGTTTTGGACCATCTTGTTCAAGGAAAATATTTCACCAAACTTGATCTTAAAGAGGCTTTTCATAGGATTAGAATGGACCCGGACTCTGAGTGGCTCACCACCTTTGCAACTCCTCTAGGTAACTTTAAATGGACGGTTCTTCCCTTTGGCTTACAATCGGGGCCATCTGTGTTCCAAATGTTTTTGAACACCATTTTCCATGACTTGTTGTATCAGGGGGTTCCGATTTATCTGGATGACATTTTAATTTACGCAGATTCCATGGAATCTCATGTGTCCTTGGTTCGTGAAGTGTTACGAAGGCTTATAGATAACAACCTCGTGGTTAATCTATCCAAATGCCAATTTGACACCCAAACTTTTGATTACTTGGGATATAGGATTCAAGATTGTTCACTTAAAATGGACCCTTCGAAGATTAACTCCATTTTGCAATGGCCCGTCCCTAAAACTGTGAAGCAACTGCAGCAATTTCTTGGTTTTGCGAACTTCTACCGGAACTTTATTGAGGATTTTGCTGCCATAACACTTCCACTCACCAACCTTCTACGGAAACCTAAAGGATCCACTGCGGGCAAGGCGCATAGACTTTGTTGGTCGCCTGAGTGTCAATCGGCATTTGACCATTTGAAATCTAAATTTACGTCTGAGCCCTTACTCCTTTTTCCCGACAGTTGTAAGCAATTCATTGTGCAAACGGATGCTTCGGACTTTGCCATGGCAGC